>JAOTRH010001716.1:0-24272 GCA_034768845.1 Heliamphora exappendiculata
AATTCATTGCTTTAGATAAAGCAACTGAAGAAGCCGAATGGCTACGACAATTTTTAGAAGATATTTCAAGATGGCCTAGACCTGTGCCAGCTATTTGTATCTATTGTGATAGTCAACCGGCAATAGAAAAGGCACAGAGTCATATGTATAATGGTAAGTATAGATATATACGTTATTGACATAATACCATTAGAAAACTACTCTCAAGTGGAGTTGTCACAATTGATTATGTGAAGTCAAAGAACAATATTGCGGATCCGCTAACCAAATGGTTAACCAGAGAGTTAGTTGAAAGAGTATCGATGGGAATGGGATTAAAGCCTTAACATAAGAAGACATCGTAAAGGAAAACCCAATCTAGCTGATTGGAGATCCCAAAATCTAGGTTCAATGGGACAACCTAATTGCGTATACCTAGGATAATCACCATAGAGTTTGTGAACTCTTACCTATTTCTATGATACAGCTGTGATTTGGAAGGTTATGCACTAAGCTTTTAAGGACTTTTACTGGTGAGCCAGGTGGGTATAGAGAAATACCATTAAATAAAAGTCACATATGTGAGTATGAAGTGGGGCCGGGGCCGCTTCTTTGAGAATTTGACAAGGCAAAATTATCGAGTAAATACTTGCAGAACTAAAAAGTGTGTTTCATGGCCAAAACGAACACAACTGTGAGAACGAAAACTTCGTTGTGAAAGTTGTTGTGTGAAGCCTATTGTCTCGGTTTACTGTTAAGGCGACACAATTCAAGGCAGCACCGCCCACTTATTTACCGGTAAATTCGATAGGTTCTTACAAGGGAATGTTCAAGACTAACCGCTACCTATCCTATGCAAGGATTTTCAGTTGTTTATCTCTTTGCAGTCAGTTTTGTAATCTTGGTTTGTACTATCGCCAATTTCATTCATGGGAAGAATTGTTGGAATTTGTGATTTCAATTAGCCGTTGAATTCCAGAATTCAATAGCAGAATTCAATTGCAATTGAATTGGTCATTCAATTGGCAATTGAATTCTGAAAATCAATACCGTTCATTAGCTATTGATTCTTTTGTAACCTCTTGATGAAAGAAAGTCTATATAAAATCAGGCTTTTCTGATTTTCTGAGAGAAAAAACACAGCAGCAGGGTGAAGAGGTAAGAAAAAAATGAGAGATACAGACAGATTTAAAAGCTGTGAGAGTAAGAGAGAGAAAGGAAGACAGGGTAGTTCGTAGGCGATCCTTGGTAGTGTTCCAACGATCGTGTCAGCCGTTTTATCCTGGGAGAGTGACGCCAGTAGAAAATCTACAACACTCTCGGTATGCGGTGAATCATTCTTAAGGAAACTGTGTTTGCAGAACTCGGTTTGTATATTTTGTTCATATTATTTTCTGTAATTTCGTTTATGTAAATTTTGTTTATTGTAATTGTTCAAAATTAATAAAAATGTATTTTTTAAATCACCGAACATGTATATATTGTGGCGTAATATATATATATATATATATATATATTACTATTACTTTTACAAATCTATCCTCTGTGGTTTAGAAAAAATTTGTAATAGGGGTATAGTCATAAAAATTTTGTGAAAAAGAATGAAGTGTATTGAAGCAAATACCTAATTTGGTGTGAATGAAATTATTTCATGCTTTTATAATGATAGCCATAAAAATTTTATAACCGCCATAAAACTTTTATAGTTGTCACAAAATTTTTTTGTTTCTCAAAAAATATGTACTTCCACTTTATTCCTTCTTATCTTATATTTATATCTCTAAAATTTTAACTCAGGTTGTATAACTGTTCTAATATTAATATTTGTTTTTTAAAAAATAATTCAGCCCTCCCTCTTCCAAACTCCTAATTTTAAGTATTGCATTTGATTTAACTCGATTATTTTCTAATTCAACATCTTTCTTGCAAACCTATTTGGCATGTGAGCTGAACTTTTGATATGAATATTTATGTGATAATCTAATTTACTATCTTTAATCAATTGTTAAGATATGTTAACTCCAATTGAATAATTAGGCAAAGGTCTAATTCTTATCCTCGCATTTAGTCTATTAAATTGTTTTTAGCTTTATAGGTCTATTATTTTAAAAGATTTAAAGTTAAAGTCCTCTAATTTAATACTTAACAGTTTAATAGACAAAATTGTCCTTACGAAATTAAGCTCCACTGAAAGCGACGCGAGCGCACATAATTTCTGGTTCAGGAAAAAGCTCTTCACTGTCTATTCATGGTGGTCTCGGCTAATTTGACTATTTCACCTTTCTTGGAGCTTTAATTTTTTTGAAGAAAGTTACTTCCTTTTTTCTAACGAGCACTTTGGTTTCTTTTCAAAGTACTACATAGGTACACAGTGGTGCTTTCAAATGCCACTGTGTTGGACGTCAGCGACCTCGATGGGCATATAACACTGTTGATGGGAGAAAGCTTCAAGTGCAATGACAATTTTTTATATTTTTTTCATGGGTCTGTGATTATGTAGTGGGGTAGAGAGAAATGAAAAAAGAAGAGACGAACATAGTGCTAGTTTGTTTTGCCGAACTAATAGTCCGGTCAGATTATTAGTCTGAAGTATAGTTTAATACCGCGTTTGTTAAGTCTCTGAACTAATAGTCCAAACAGACTATTAGTCTGCCAAATGAGGGATAATTAATGAGATGGGGAGGTGTGAAATTATGAGTGAATTAGATTAGGGAGTGAATTTAAAAATATTAAAAAATAATAAAAAATATTAAAATATTAAAATAAATAACATAAATTTTAATTTATTAATTTATTTAAGTTAATTTAAAAATAAATTAACTTAATACAATAGTAAATTCTTATTTAATCCGTTATTTAATCCTACTCAATTCAAATTCAAAAAAATTAATCCCACTTCATTATTAATTCAATTTTGTTATCAATCCAACCTCACTACTAATCTAATCCAATCCAGTCCGATTTATCAAACGAGTCCATAGAGTTTTGAAGTTATGAAATTTCCGCAAAATGTAAAAGAAAAACATGAGTTTGAACTTTGAAGAGAGAGAGAGAGAGTTAATAGCAATAAATTTTTAATAGATAAATTTATCTGTTAAAAATTTGTTGAAATTTATTAATAACAAATAAATTTATCTGTTAGTATTTATTGGCAACAGATAAATTTATTTGTCCGTATTTATTGGCAACAGAAAAATTTATCTGTTATAAATTTATTTTAATTTATAAATTAACTGATAAATTTATTTGTTTACATTTATTGACAACAGATAAATTTATCTATTTGTATTTATTGACAAACAGATAAATTTATCTCTTAAAATTTTGTTATGATTTATTTACGAGCATTTATTAACAACAGATAAATTTATGTATTGAAATTTAACAATGGATAAATTTATATGTTAGCATTTGTCTGTAAATATTTATTTTTAATATATAAATTTATTTGTAGGTATTTTTACAACAGAAAAATTTTTCTATAGGTATTTTTATATGATAAAAAACCAAACAGATCATAATCTCTTTACAAATTGAATACAGAGACAAAAATTCAAATAAAATGTTTTTTTCTCTCTGAGTCTGTTTTCCAGGCATTCAAGGAAAATTAGGATTCCATGCCCAACCAAACATATGAAAAATTAGATACGAAAACTATACAAATTTACACATAAAACAAAAAACCAACATATCTGAGGTGGCAACTATTCATAACTTACATACATGATGAAAATTTAATTTCTTTATTCGTTGATAGAAAAATTGAACACAATGACACGATTGTGTACATCGATAGGTGTACAAAATGAAGAAATACCATAATCTATAATCAGCGTCGATCTCGATCGGCCTATAGCTTGGCAATTTGCTCCATTTGTTTTTCGGCAAGCTTATCGAGAGCAGATTGCGCCGCGTTGTGGCCGTCAATTAGAAAACAAGTAATGATTTTGGAATTTTTCTCGAAACGGAGATGATCGTCGAAAGTCGTCGGAAATGGTTGTCAAAAGTCGCCAGAGATGATCGCCGGAGATGGTTGTCGAAAGTCGCCAGAGATGATCGCTGGTGCTTGTCGAATGAGGTCACTTAAGATGGTCACCGAAGCTCGCCAGCACTTGTTGGAGGTGGAAATGATGAAATAAGGTGCTAATGTAGATGGATAAATATTTAGAATAGTAAGGGTATTTTGGTCTAATTTTACACAATGAACTTTAAGAGTTAAAATATTTTTTATTAGACCTAACATTATATAAAATATTATTTATAAACCTTACACCAAAAGCCCCTACTGTAGTTTGTCCACTTTTTATCCATTTTCAAATTCACTTTTTTGGCCTTTTGCAATTTGATTTTATTTTGAGACTCAACTTATAATTACATTTTTAATTCATAGTTAGATTTTTAATTAGTTAACAAGACTTATAAAAATTGAATTTTTGTTTAGATAATGAGATTCGTATTTGAAAGTGCCTCCACAAATTATTCTTAGTATTTGGCGTTATCACATGCATAGCATTTATCACAAATACTAGTAATTCTAAAACATAGCTTATACTAGTGAATTGTTTGTGCTTAATTATTAGTTGTGTGTTTTGTATTCAGTAAATTCATATAGTTATGATTTCATTATTATATGATGATTTAAATTTTGAGATTTGTCTATAAATATGAGTTTTATAATTCTAGTAAGTGTGTAAATAGTTGAATCCAAAGAAATAGTGATGCATGGAGAGATAAAAATATCGGGGGACATCGGAGTGATCCTTGAACAGAAAAATAGTATTTATTTTAGAGCTCGAGTTGTGAAGATGTCTAATTTTGAGGTATTTTTTCTCTTGTGATTATACACTCTATGACTATAATTATCTTGTACCCATAAATATAGGCAGATTGTGTTAAACCACATAAATTTGTGTATGATTTTTTTTACTATGCGTATAATTTTGTTTCTATTTATATTTAGATATTAGTGTTTAAATTCCAACACTAAACGCACTATGAAACATAATTTTATTTTAATAGTTGTGCAGCGAATGATTGTGCCGCAGCCACAACACATATTTAGAGAATGGAGAAAAATAATGAGTTTCTCGTAAGGATAGAAATTTAAAATGAGAATGAAATTATTTAAGATAAACGAACTTGAAGTGTGAGAAATAAAAAAGAGCTAAAAATAGTAAAATTAATCATATCTCAATTTTTTTTTATAGAGAGTGAATTCTCGCATTCAGAAGATAATTTAAAAAGATAAGGTTTTAACTATATGAGGAAAGAAAATATATTTTTAAAACGAGAAGTTTTATATCATAAAATTTAAGAATTAATGTTAACCATTCTTTTCAAAATATGTTAAAGAAGAGATAACACATTTTTAAAAATAAAAACTATTTTATTATATAAATTTGCAATTTATTCACAATCTCGTCACATTTATTCTTCTATTGTATCTCATAAATAGGAACTATTTTATTATATAGATTTACAATTTACTCACGATCTCATCACATTTACTGGACATTGCCAAGAGTTGCAATCCGTTTGGGAATTAAGGAGAAAATTATTTTTAAGTAATAAAAACAGAAAAATGGTGTTTTTTCTTTTATCTTATTTAGTTAATTTATATAAGAGAACGGAAAAAAATATTTTACATTATTTTACCAAACTAGCCTTATTTTAAAGTAAGAATACGTAATATATTTATTTTTAGAAAGACTAATATTGACATTACAAAATAAAAACATTTAAATATTTCTTTTTATCTAAATCTGTCTACTTTTTGAAAAGATTCCAAAAATCGGTTTTAACTTTTAAGAAATAAGCAAGTTTCTCTATGTTTATCTTTATTTCTTTTACATTTTAATTATTCATAAATTGACTAAACTGATAAAAAAAATCATTTCATTTCTTTTGATTCAAAATCACCTCCGTCCTCTCCCTTTTTAATTTTATTTCTCCTAGTTTCAAATTATTTAAAACTTTTTATAATTTAGATTTTCTTATCTCATTCGTGTAGTTTATCGAAGAATGGTGGGAAAAGAATATCAAAAACCAGCGTGGAACTCGCAGTTTAGAGAATTAAATTAATTTTTAAAAAACTTTGCGATTTCTTTTCAATTTAAATATTTATTTTTTGTTATTTCTAAATATATTTACCTAGTATAATTTTAGTCTTTGAATGAGCGATGATATTTCTCATTTAAATTTTTTCTATTTTTTTATATGTATGCTTATAAACAAGTTATTATGGACCATTTTTTTATTTTGCAATAACATAAGTATGGATCTTTTTACTTAGAAAGCTTAATTAGAATAGAATTTAGCATGATTTCACTATTTCATTTAAGGATCAAAATCGGAGGTCAGTGTTGATAAAAAACTTGAAGATGAGAGATTTGAAAAAGAAAAAAAAAAGAGTTCATTGTATATTAAAATAGTAATTAATATTAATGACTATTGACATATAATATTAATAAAAATCATTATAAACTTTGCCTATCTAATATTAAAGCTACATACCTATCTAATATTAATATTACATACCAATTTATTATCATAATATATCATGATAAAAATATTTGTATATGCACAAATAATAATGTTTTACTCTTATACCAATTAAATTTAAAATTTTAACAAATAATAATGTACGGAGTAAATGCCTTTAATTTTGTGCTTAAAAACACATGCTCAAACCATGTTAGTGTTAAATTTTATAAATTGTTTCTAATTAATAATAGTTTCAATATTTGAGGACTTTTAATCGCCCACATATTTTTAGGGAAAAAGGTATTGAGAGCAACGCACGTATAGAAAGCAAAATTTGTATTAGACTGGGTAAATTGCATTGACTTTCTTAAATTTTTTTATAAAAACAAAATATTCTCTCAATATTTTAAAATATTACTTACCTCTTTTATCAGTAATGCTACACTAACATCGTTAACAAAAATTATAAATTTACCAATTTAACCTTAACAAAAACGCAGAATATGAAATGGGTTTGGATTTAGGTCATCGGGTAGGGGTTGGGGTTTGGGTCTATATTCTTCTTCTCTTTGGTGTTATATGTTATTGAGGGCGAATAAAAGTTACAGGCCAAAAGGCCGAGCCCGAATACAAAGGGACCAAAGTCCTACTAAGGGGGCCAGCCCAAAGCAGGCTGCTCCATGACTCATCAAGGCTTGGACAACCAATTGTTCAGGCTACACAAGTTCGCCCCACCCCAGAAAAGGACACCACTGGACCAATAAAGCCCATGTCATCCCCTAAAATGGGAAGATTAGTTCCCATCCTTGATACGGTTTGATCGGATGAGCAGGACAGAAACAAATCCACATGATGGATGGAAACAAATCATATCTACAGGATAAGAAACAATTCCTAACGAATAGGAGGTAGAATCCTAAGAGGATTCAGCCTCTATTAGGCTTGACCCCTATATAAAGAGAGGCACCCCAAGCCACCAGGTACGCGATTCTGAAACCCAAACTCTTGCTTAGAAACCTCTTCGAAAGATATCTAACTTGAGCGTCGGAGTGCCTCCCGATCATAACCGACCGGTAGGCGCTAACGATGTTCTTGGTGGTTGTAGGGGTTCGGCGGCAGAGCAAGGAGTGCCTAGTGAGTTCGGTGGAGAGGAGTCCGGCCCATATCCTGTTCGGGATCATCAGTGTTGGGCCAGCTTTCCATATCTTGATTGTGCCGAACAAGCCCAAACAGTTTGTACCGCGCACAATTTGGCGTTGTTTGTGGAAACGACGGCCTCGAACCAACAGAATCATGAGCCACACTCCGACTGGATTCACTGGAAGCCGCACCAGGGAGGATATTCCCCAAAGATCTATCCATGTTATTTCGGGTAGGCCAAGGGCCCCCAGAGTCCCTTCAGATGTGCGAAGGCGAAGGGATGATGCTTCCCACAATGAGAGGCAATTGTGCTACTCAACCACAAGTTCTAGAAGAGAAAGACCTTCCCTCCATCTTCAAGAGATAGAGGGAGATTTGAGGAGAGGTTGGCCAGACGCAATAGGATCATCAGCAATCTGGAGGAGAGAATGGAGCAGCGCGACCGAGAGATCGATGAACTCCGGCGACTGATCTATGGGCAGGATGCTCGAAGCGAACCACGAGTGAGGCAAAGAGAAAGCCCTGAGCAAAAGAATACCAAACAAAATCCAGAGTCCTACAGTTTGAGCCACCCTCAGAGGCAGAGGCGAAAAGAACCTGAAGTAAGTCTCAGAAGTTCTAAAATCGTCAAAACGAGTCAGTTCGGCCAAGCCATGAAAGAGTTACCCGGGCCGAACTGGATCCAAACCAAGACCTACGGCTATGGTTGGAACGGAGGATGGACTCCCGGTTACAGCACGGTAGTGGCCGAACATCCCAAGACGTGGCAAGAAGGGCTCTTGAACAGATCTCGGTGTCACCGTTGGCCGAAGTCATAGAGAATGCTGATCCACCACGCAAGTTTTCTCCACCCAAGTTTGAGATGTATGACGGGAAGATAGATCCAGTAAGCCATGTTCGGCAGTACAGACAGGCAATGGCTCTCTAGAGTAGTAATGACGCCCTCTTTTGCCGCATGTTCCCATTCAGCCTGGGGGAGACAGCCCTTAGTTGGTTCCACAAGTTTCCACCTCGGTTCATAATGAATTGGCAACAACTGGCTGAGTCCTTCACTCCTTGGTTCATAACCAACAGCAGGCAGCCGAAGAGTTTTAACACACTACTGGCCCTACGGAAGAGTGATGGAGAACCAATTTGGGAGTATGCTTGGGGGTACTAGGAGGCTTACAACGAGATTGAAAACTGCAGCGAGCAACTCGCAGTTGCATCTTTCAAGATCGGGATACCTCCCCTGAGTCGCTTAAGACAGTCCCTCACCAAAAAGGCCGTTACCACAATGTCCGAGTTAATGGTAAAGATAGAACATAACGCAAAGGTGGAAGAAGACATAAGTCAGGCCGAGCAAAGTGTGGCCTCAGTAAAGCAGCCTTGGAAGAAGGATAAGGGCCGAAAAGACCAGAAGTCCAAGAAGCCACCCCAGGAAAGGAAGGAGTCAGAGGCTTACCAAGCCGTGCAAACGATATTCAAGGAACCTCTACATAAGCTCCTATACCAGATTAAGGACAAGCCCTATTTCCAGTGGCCACCGAAGTTGATGGGAGACTCGAGCAGAAGAGATAAGAAGAAGAAGTGCCACTATCACCGAGATCACGACCACCTGACTGGGGAATGCAGAACCCTGAAGAGACACTTAGAGGACTTAATCCGAGCAGGGCATTTACTTGAATTCGTAGACGCCGAGAAGACTGCTAGGGAAGGAAAAAATCGAGAACAAGACCGGAATGCCGAACAAGGAGATCCTACACTTGGTGTTGTAAAGATGATACACGGCACAGCTGAACCGATCACCAGATCGGTAGCTCGGCACCATACGAGGATCGTTGCACATGCCATGAAGGTGGATGAGGAAAAGCGAAGGAGAACAGAAGGAGACTCCAGCCAATGCCAAGCCATGAGGATCAGCTTCTCAGAAGAGGACCTTCAAGGAATTCATCAACCTCATAATGATGCCTTGGTACTAACACTGCGCATTGCCAACTTTGACGTAATGCAGGTGCTGGTAGACCAAGGGAGTTCGGTGGACATCATGTACTATAGCCTATTCCAGAAGTTGGGACTGAAAGACTCAGTGCTCAAAAAGTGTATAATGCCCCTGATCGGCATTGGTACGGACCTAGTATGGCCGGTTGAAAATATCACCGTACCAGTAAAAGAAGGCCCTGCAACTGTAAGTACTGAATTCCTTGTTGTTAACCAACCATTTACCTATAATGCTATTGTGGGAAGGACGTGGATCCATAGCTTGGGTGTAGTACCCTCAACCTACCATCAATCCCTAAAATTCCAAGTTGGTCAAGGGATAATTGAGATCAAAGGAGACCAGCACGCGATGAGACAGTGCTTCTTAGCAACGATGAAGAGCCCTGAACAGCATCCAGAAGTGATGAATGTAGAAGTGGAGGAGGGCCAAACAATCCATGACTACAGCCGAAATGCCGAGGAAAAGGTAGTAGAGGACCTAAAGAAAGTCATCATTAGCCCGGGGGAACCAGATTGGTTTTTCTTACTCGGAACAACCATGGCCAAACAAGAGGAAACCGAACTGGTTGAATTTTTGAAGGAACACAAAGAGGTCTTCGCGTGGACACCATACGAAATGCTAGGGATAGATCCTGAAGTAATCAGCAACCGGCTAAATGTGGATCCCCAAAGAAAGCCAGTGATACAAAAGCCTGGGAAATCAGCTCCACACCATGTAGAGGCAGTGGTTGAGGAAGACCAGAAGTTGAAGGAGGCTGGGGCTATTAAAGAAATCCACTGCCCAACCTGGTTGGCAAACACCGTGGTAGTCAAGAAGAAGGATGGGAAGTGGCGAGTCTGTGTTGACTTCATCGACCTCAATAAAGCCTGCCCTAAAGACTGCTTTCTTTTGCCCAGAATAGACCAGCTCGCCGATTCAACCGCGGGGCATGAGAGGATTAGTTTCGTAGATGTCTATAGAGGATACCACCAGATTTCCATGAACCCCCCAGACATGGAGAAGACAGTAATCATCACTCATCGAGGAATTTACTGCTACAAGGTAATGCCATTCGAATTGAAGAATGCTGGAGCCACTTACCAAAGGCTTGCAACAAAGATGTTCGGCGACTTAATCGGCAAAACGATGAAAGTCTACATAGATGATATGGTTGTGAAGATCAAGCACCCAAACAAGCACCTCGAAGATCTGAGAAAGACATTTGAAATCCTTAAGAATTACCAGCTGAGGCTTAATGCCTCCAAGTGCGCTTTTGGAGTCAGTTCGGGAAAATTTCTAGGTTTCCTTGTCACTCACAGAGGAATAGAAGTAAACCCCGAACAAATCTCAGCCATTCAGAATTTGAAAAGTCCACAGAGTTTGAAGGAAGTCCAGAAGCTCATGGGAATGGCCGCTGCACTCAACCGATTCATTAGCTGAGCATTCGACCGGTGTTACCCTTTCTTCAAAGCAATGAAAAGGGCTAACCAGTTCAAGTGGAATGAAGAAAGTGAGGGAGCCCTAGCCGAGCTGAAGCAGTACCTCTCGTCTCCTCCACTATTAACGGTGCTAAACAGTGGAGAGACTCTATTCTTGTACCTTGGTGTGTCTAGCCGAGTTGTCAGTGCGGTCCTCAGGAGGGTGGAGGACAAGGTCCAAAAGCCAATCTACTATGTGAGCAAGGTCCTTCTTGACCCAGAGACAAGGTACCTGCCTTTGGAAAAGCTCGCACTGGCCCTGATCGTTGCCTCTCGTAAACTCATCCACTACTTCAGAGCACACCCGATTAAGGTAATTACCGAACACCCCCTTCAATCCTTACTTTGAAAAGCTTACTTTTCAGGGAGAGTAGCAAGGTGGGCTGTGGAGCTCGGGGAACACGACATCACCTTCTGCCCTAGGACAGCCATAAAGGGCCAAGTTTTGGCTGACTTCATCGCCGAATTCAGCCAGGAAGGAAGTTCGGTGGACAATGAGGGGAAAACTACCCCGCCAACAACTCTTGGAAATGAGGACTCAAAGAATACTTGGAGGCTCTACGTGGACGGCTCTTCATGCAACAAGGGGACCAGAGTAGGAATAGTACTATATAACCTTGAGGGAATCCTCATGGAGATGGCTATTCGGCTGGACTTCCAGGCCAACAACAATGAAGCCGAATACGAAGCCCTGCTAGCTAGGCTCCGAGATATCATTGAGCTGAAGGCCAAAAAAGTCAAAATATTTTGTGATTCACAGTTAGTGGTGAATCAATTCAAGAGAGAATATCTAGCGAGAGATGACATAATGCAGGCGTACGTTCGATTAGCACAGCAACTGGCCAAAGACGTCCCATGTTTTGAGATCACCCAGCTCTCATCCCGAGAGAACAACCACGCCGATTCTCTGGCCTGCCTGGCATTAGCAGTTAGTACTGAAGAAAAAAGGGTGATTTCGATAGAAGTCCTCCAACGACCGAGCATTGTCAACCACGAAGAGAAGTCGGTCTACTGCTCGGAACTGGGACCCAGCTGGATGGACCACTTAAAAGATTACCTGGTAAAAGGCGAGCTGCCAGTCGATCAGAAAGAAGCTCGGGCTGTAAGAAGGAAGTCAGCTAGGTTCTGGGTCTCCAGTTTGGGGGATCTATACAAGAAGTCCTTCACTGGGCCCTACCTCTTCTGTGTGCACCCGAACAAAGTCCAAGACCTCTTGTTCGAAATACACGAAGGAATTTGTGGCTGCTATACTGGGGGGAGGTCATTGGCTCACCGAGCAATCTCTCAGGGCTATTGGTGGGCCTACATGCAGAAAGACGCAGAGCAATACGTCCAGAAGTGTGAGAAGCGCCAGCGGTTTAGCCCAAGCATACACATCCTAGCCAAAGACCTGTCCTCACTCACAAGTCCTTGGCCCTTTGCCTATTGGGGGTGTGACATTGTTGGCCCCTTCCCAAAGGCCACTAGCAATAGGAGATACCTCCTTGTTGCCACGGATTACTTTACCAAGTGGGTGGAAGCCGAGCCCTTAGCCAACATCCGAGATGTCGATGTAAAGATATTCACATGGAAGAGCATCATTACCCAGTTCGGCATTCCCCAACCAATTATCTTCGACAATGGTACCCAGTTTGACAGCTCCCTATTCAAGAATTTCTGCTCGAGACTGAGAATTAAGAATTACTTCTCTACCCCGGTATACCCACAGAGTGATGGACAGGCAGAGGCTACCAACAAGACTATCATCGACGGACTAAAGAAGAGACTTGATACAGCCAAAGAAAGATGGGTCGATGAACTCCCCTCGATTTTATGGACTTACCGAACTACACCAAGGAGATCCACAGGTGAAACCCCCTATTCCCTAGCCTACGGGATAGAGGAAGTGATACCACTGGAGATTGGATTACCAACAATCTGAACAGAGGTCAGTACTCCCTGGGCAAATGATAAAGCACTGGCCTTGGACCTTGATTTAGCCAAAGAGCGTAGGACGATGGCCACCATTAAATTGGCAGCCTATCAGCAAACACTTGCCAGATGATACAACAAGAGGGTGAAGCACCGTGAGTTCGGCGTAGGTGATCTAGTTCTGAGAAAAGTGCACGGCTATATGAAGGATCCTGTACAAGGAAAGTTGGCCCGAACTGGGAGGGTCCGTACAAGGTTACGTTCAAGGGTGGCACATGAGCATACCACCTAGAAGACATGAATGGGAAGGCAGTCCCCAGGCCGTGGAACGCTAACAATCTCCGCATGTTTTACTTTTAATCTTTTAGTTTTTTGTAATTGTTCATTATTTACAATAAAATGCCGCTGTTCGGCATGAGCTTTTTCCCTTCACTCTTAAAGTTTTTATCAATTGACATTCCTGACAACAACTTGGGGGGCATACCCTAAGTATGACGAGCACAATGAACTTCTCCAGTGGCCCAAGTTCGAAGTTTATCCGAACTCATCTATCCCTCAGTATGGATGTTAATCACATACTTAGGATGGTTAAGCCTAAAAGGCTAAGTTCGAAGTATTATCCGAACTAACTATGCCCTCAGTATGGATGTTAATCCCATACTTAGAATGTTTAAGCCTAAAAAGGCTAAATTCGAAGTATTATCTGAACTAACTATGCTCTCAGTATGGATGTTAATCCTATACTTAAGATGGTTAAGCCTAAAAATGTCAAGTTCGAAATTTATCCGAACTCATCTATCCCTCAGTATGGATGTTACTCCTATACTTAGGATGTTTAAAAATGTTAAGTTCGAAGTTCATCCGAACCCATCTGCCCCTCAGTATAGACGATTAGGATGTTTAAGCCCGAAGAGGCAAAGTTCGGAGTTCACCCGAACTAATTAGCCCTTTGTATGGAAGTCGATCCCATACTTAGGATGATTGGACCTTAAGAGATTGAGAACTAAGTCCAATATTTATCCGGATTGATTTATTCCTTAGTGTGGAGGATGATCCCACACTTAGGATAATCAAGCTTTAAAAGCTAGGTATGTCCGAACTGATTGGGCTTTCAGTATGAAAGTTCATCAGAAATAATACAAGTGTAAAGACCGAGACTAAACAAAAGGTTCTTTCCATTAAAAAGAAAAGAGCGGCTGAAACCCTCAAAGCTACAAGCAGAGGCCCTCAGGACAGAACAAAAATTAAGTAAAGAAGCCCTTAAGGGGCAGCCAAGAAGTCCTCAGTGGTTTTCACCGGAGTCCCCACCTCTTCAGCTGTGAGAGGAATGGTCTGTGGCACTTCGGTGGGCATCGCGTCATCAGTAGCAGCAGCTTAGGGCTCCTTGATCTCGTCTCCCACTTCCTCCCCGAATTGTTTGCTTGGGAGGGGAATATCTGTGTATAAGGGGGAGGATGCCTCAACCCCAGCAGGCTTGAGAGCGGCCTCCCAAGCAAACCCAAAAATGACGTCTTGAAGACCGAAAATTTGAGATTTGTAGTCTTCCGTGGCCTCGGCAACCCCTGCCGAATACGCCTTCGCCACCTCGTCCTTGGTCTTCTCCAGTTCACCCTCAGTCTGGCCAAGGAGCACCACCATATTCACCAGGGATTTCTCCTTCTCCTTCAGTTGATTCTTCAGAGCAGCCACTTGAATTTTGAGCTCAGATGCCCGTGCCCGAGCTGCATCAGCAACTTTGGTCTTCTCTCGAAGACCACCCTCCAGCTTGCTCAGCTACTTTAGGTAGTTGGAGTTGGCCTCGCAAAGCTTGGTGAGCTCCCCCTCCTGGGCTTCAACTCGCTCCACCATGGTTATTAAGCACTGAAGGCTTTGTCTAAGGAAGGGTGTTAATGACGGAAAGGAACAAAAAAAGTGGGGCAATAGAGAATCAGAATAAAAGAGATACCCGGATAGAATACCGAATAGTTGATTTCACAAGCTTATCCTAGGGAAGCTTGAGAACCTCCTCCATATCAGAGGGAAGGAGAAGGGCTCTGCTCAGCCCAAAGGATGTGTCCGGCGAAGATGCCTTGTCCTCCACGGTTATGAGGCGGTCCCCTTTCGTCGGTTTTAGGGTTCAGGGCTCAAGACCCTCTTCAGCCACTCTCTTTCCCCTTCCCTCTCTCATTTTCTTTCTCTTTCCTAGTCTCCTTCTCCACAGTCTCCGCTATTTTTTTCAGCTTCTTTGGAGTTGGGTCTGCAATGGCTTCGAATGTGGTCAGCTCTGATAGCTCGGCAACAAGATTGGCCGCCTTTGATTTTCTCGACTCTATGGATTTGGCAGCAGTAGCGACTGTGGTATGCTTCTTGGGGCCCCCAAGAGTAAGAAAAGCCGAAAGATCGGCAGTGGGAGCCTTCCTCTTCAACATCTCCTCAAAACAGGCGAGGTCGGCTGAGTCAAACGAAGAAGAAGAAGAAGAAATGGAAATCGTATAACCTGGTGATTAAGGACCAAGCTCTCCAGCAACAAGGGAAGGCTGGGTAACGGTGACTTGCCTCTCAGCTCGGACAAAAGGCAGTACGACGGCTTCAGGAGCGTCGATGAGTGCAGACGCTTCGGCAATAACACGAACTCCGGACGTGTTGGGTCTGATGAAGCTTCGGTAGGTCGGAATGTATCTCAGCAGTATGTGTGCAGCGCGGCCCAATCTTCTCTGCTCGGGGAGACCTTCGTACGCCCAAACCTTTTTTAAATCTTCTAGATGGACGTCGGAGAGAGCTCCACATGCTGGATTGTTTGCAATAGCACCTACACCGAACAAAGAAAGTATCAAAACTCAATAAATACATAAATAAACGAAGCACTCAATAGAGAAAAACACCGAATAGTTGGTGGGGTGACCTACCAGGCCCAAGTCCATCCTTTCGGGGGATTGTGAAGATATCTCGATCTTCCCCAAGGTCGAACTCGAAGTTTTTCGTTATGTACAAGAAGTCATCATCGACATCCTTGCCAAAGTCTGGCAGTTTGATGATTAACTTCTCAGCTGCCCTTTTGTCTTTGAGGTAATATGATCCAGACGAGTGTTTTACCATGTTATAGCAGTAGACGATATCCCACAGATACTAAGGTTAGTACCCAGGATACGGTTCAACTCTATAATCCCCATCCCCATGACCACTCTAAAGACATTAGAGGAGACTTGCATGGGGATCACTCTATAATGCCGGAGAACCCTCCGAAGAAGGGGGTGAACTGGGAACCGAACTCCTCCTTCCACTATAGCCACCAATGGAAGGGGGAGCTTCTCCCAGTTCCCTTCTCGGGAACGTCTAGATTAGCCAGAGTGATGCCAACATCATCTAGAACGTTGTATCGACGCTGAAATTCAAGCATTGTTGCTGGCGTCGATACTAATTTTTGGAATTTTCCCATTGGGATGAAAAGAAAAGGGAAGAGGGTAGAAGAAGAAGCTTACGTAAAAGTAAGCAAACTCGCCTCAAGGCAAGAAAATGGCAGCAAAAGTAAAGTTTTACCTCAAAAAGTATTACAGAAACTTCAGATCACCGCCGGAACTGGGAAACTTTCGCCAGAATCTGGGTTCGTTCTTGCCAGAAAACGCAGAGAGGGAATTATGGGGACGAGTTCAAAAGGCTCGAAAATCTCCAGAAACGGTAAAAAGGAGAGAATGATGCTCGAAGTGGTTTTTATACCTATCGGTTCTGAAACGATAGGCGCATTAAATGCGCTGTATGCAATCAACACTCTGGCTAACCGCCAATCCAATCCGAGCCCCTGGGATGACGCGTGCCCCATAGGCAATCCAATCAGAACGCACCACGTCACCTACACAGGGCTCGAGGCTAGCCGTCGTTATTTATGTGGGCAACTCAAAAGGTTTGAGTAGCCTAACCGTCACTCGGGAAGCCGAGTAAGTGGTCTCCGAACAACGGATCACCCCTTGAGACTCCATCACTCAGCACATAGCTCGACCAACTCAACCGTACTAACCCCGTGCAAACCTGGATTGCCAACCGAACAAAATTCAAAAGCTCTGGACCTTTACCGAGTAGACCAGCCGATCAAAGAACTAGAGCTGGGGGGCAATTGAGGGCGGATAAAAGTTACGGGCCAAAAGGCCTAGCCCGGATACAAAGGGACCAAAGTCCCACTAAGGGGGCCAGCCCAAAGCAGGCTGCCCCAGGACTCATCAAGGCTTTGACAACCAATTGTTCAGGCCACACAAGTTCGGCCCACCCTAGAAAAGGGCAGCACCGGACCAATAAAGCTCACGTCGTCCCATAAAATGGGAAGATAAGTTTGATCGGATGAGCAGGACGAAAACAAATCTACAGGATGGATAGAAACAAATCATATCTACAGGATAGGAAACAATTCCTAACGAATAGGAGGTAGAATCCTAAGAGGATTTTGCCTCTATTATGGTTGACCCCTATATAAAGAGAGGCACCCCAAGCCATCAGGTACGCGATTCTGAAACCCAAACTCTTACTTAGAAACCTCTTCGAGAGATATCTAACTTGAGCGTTGGAGTGCCTCCCAGTCATAACCGGCCGGTAGGCGCTAACGATGTTCTTGGTGGTTGCAGGGGTTCGACGGTAAAGCAAGGAGCGTCTAGTGAGTTCGGTGGAGAGGAGTCCGGCCCATATTCTGTTCGGGATCATCAGTGTTGGGCCAGCTTTTCATATCTTGATTGTGCCGAACAAGCCCAAACAGTTTGTACCGCGCACAGTTATATGTAGAAAAAATATGCAATCTTCTTCCATTATCTCACCCGTTGCCCAACTCTATGATCTCATAGGAAAAAAAAAAGTTTGCAATGTTGCTCAACCCCATGATCTTAGAGAACAAAAAAATGAAGGCATCAATCCATGCATCTCTCAGCAGAGGCAATTTTTCGTCATCTTCAGTTCACCTTCTCTGCCACCGCTACTCATCGGAGTCACCCCCATAGTGGAAATTAGTGACTTTTAAAAAATAACATGAATCTATATAATGTAATATATATTTATTAAAATGCTAATTATTGTACTAAAAATTGATTGTTACATCAGTATTGATACCAACTTACATCTTAATGCAACGTTTTTTCCTTTTTGGGGCAAATTTGAAATTACCCATGGAAAGTAAATGTTGTTAATTTTGTGCTTAAAAACATAGGCTCAAACCTTGTTAGTGTTCAATTTCATTAGTTGCTTCTAATTAATAATAGTTTCAATATCTGAGCACTTTTAACCACTCTTATTTTGAAGGAAAAAAAGAATTGTAAGTAATACACGTATAGAAAGCAAAAATAGTATTATCTTCTTTGAAAGATACATCAGAAAAAAATAATAGGTGACAAATAAGATAAGTTGATATTTTAAAAAGATTTAAAGTTTGAATATGTATAATATGAATTTGAACCAATTGAAATTTAAAAATTCTAAACCAATTAAAGACAATATGCTATTAGTTTTAAATTTATTAACTAATCAAATTGTGACACATATTATTGAATCTTAAAAAAATTATAAATTCTTAAAAATTCTGATAAGATTTTTGAGTTTAAAGAACTCATAATATTTTGTTTTATATAATAATATAGATGTGGATGGAGTGAAATTATGTGATAATTCATCAAACTTAGAAATAAATAGTATTAATAAGTGAGAGATGATATGATATCTAGATTTTTAATATAATTGATTTATGATAATATTTATAAATTTTTATTATCTAATTCTATATATAATTGGTTGTGCATAGGACGGAGTTTTTGCTAGTTACAAATTCATAATATTTAACTAGGTTTTTTTTTGCTCTATTTATTTTGACATTAATTTTTTTTTATAAAAATTATTATATAAAAAATTATTTTTAAAATAATATTTTTTGTTTTTATTTTCTAGTGTTTAGGTAATATTTTTTAAGAATATTTTAAAAAATAAAAATTAGCATTTATCACTCGATACTGTCACTATTATAGTCTTTACTATTACAATTGCCTCTACTGCTAATATCACCATCACTATAAAATAACTCAATTTTTAAAAAATTAATTTTAATTATATAAAGTAAAATATTTTATTAAAACAATATTTTATATCATTTTTATAAATATAAATATTAAAAAATAAATAAAATATTTATTAAAAAATATTTTATGTCAAAATAAATAAAAGCTAAATTTCTCTCACCCTTGAAAAGGTTTAAAAAATTAATCGTAAAAAATAAGAAATTTCTTTATTATTTATTTATGTTTTTACTTTTTAATTATCCAAGAATTTATTAATCTGATAACAAAATCATTTACTTTTTATTTTCATTTCAAATCACCGAATCCAAACGACTCTGCTCGCTCTTCGGAACCTCGCTTTCGCTCACTGGTATGGTTTTCACTTTTCCCACAAAAGTATTTCCTTCAATTTCTGGGGTAATCTCTGCTACTTTAGCATCAATGGCATGCGCTTTTCTTAATTCTCGTTGTTGACGGTGGGCATATATGTTTCTGCTATTTAATCATATTGCTCTTGATCCTTCGTTTGATATCCCGTTCTTGATAATCGCTTTATTAACCCTTGTTTCCACACAATTTTTTGTGTGTGTTTTGGACCAGTTTAAGTTATCATTCTCTACCCAAATGAGATGATGGGTTTAGGGTATTTGGCTAATGGTAGTTCGTCATCATCGTCTTCCAATTTATCGGCTTTAGCTCCTCCTTTCACCGTTGATCGATCCAATCCCAAACCTAATTCTAACCCACTTGTACATATAACTGGATCGCCTTATGCTGTGCCCTTTCATTATCCTTTCAACAACTGGCAATATTCCCACTCTTCAGCTTCTAGACCTGACTTATTCTCTAATCTTGACTTGGAATTGGGTTCAATTCTAACCACAGGTCTTCCTTCAGTCAGTGATTATGGTTACTCCAGTTCACACCCTGTCAGTTCACTCAGTTCCCACATGCCTCCATTAAACCCTAAAGTTAGTGCCGGAACCGATACATTGACTTTTCTTCAGTATTCAAGTTGCATACCAAGTGTTTGTGTTCAAAGCAAACCATATTGTCATCCATTACTTTCACCTGTGGTTGATGATGCTATCCCTTTGGTGGCCCTTAATGAACATTCCTATGATTTGTTGTCCACTTCCTGTGTTGCCTCTTTGGGTGAAACCTCTCAACTTGACTACACTCGAAGCTTGTCCGGTCTCGAGCACATGCCACCATGGGGTAGCTTTTGGTACGGATTGGCTGACAGGGAGCAGGGAAACCAGGGAGAAGTTGATGGGAGTTTCTGCTTAGAGGAGACTAATGATGATGGTTCATATGTTTACGAGAAGCATATGAAACAAGGTATCACCACTTTTGTTTGGAATGGGGAGTTATTGTGATATTATATTATGCCCTTCCTCCCCCATAGTTGAGTTATGATTTATCATAGTTACAGCATTCTATCGTTGGCATATACATGATGGTTTTTTGGGTTGGTTTATTTCTTGCTCTCGCAGGTCATTGCTTGTAACTTCTATTCTTTTCATATCACTTATTGATGATTATGTTTTGTTCCGATATCAGTTCTTCACATCCTTGTCTGACAGTCTGCTTTATCAGGAGTGCTGTCAAAAATGCCTCCAGTAGTTTTCCCCTGGCAAACAGCCTGATTGCTTACACTTTTTGTTTGTTTGATTTTGTAACACCTTGATTTTTCAGTCATCCTCCAACATCAGTTACAGTAATACAAAAGAAGAAATACTTGCCCCAACTTGCTTGGTATGACTTGTTCATTTATAGTTGGTAAGGAAGAAACATAAATGCTTATCCCATGATTTCCATATACTCGACAGAAACTTATGGATATACGACTGATACTTCCTAAACATTTTCAGTATTCTGTTACATACACACGCACACACACACACACACATTTATGCCAAAGATATATACGATTCCTCCTGGATAATTAGGGACACATGCCTGACATATTTAGAATAGTGAGATGTGGCCCATAATAATAGAAAATAACTGGTGGGAAAATGATGTTGTCAAGTTTGGCAACAAATCCATTTCTCTGCCGCATAACCCACGTGATTCCTCATGTACATTCTATTGTTTTGTGTATTTTTACTATATTATTGCATCCTAGGTATATCTGTAATATAGTATAGGTGAACTTGTTTGTACTTGCCACGTATGTGTGTTCTTATAACTGTATCCTATATTGGTGTATGTTATCCTTAGGTTGCTAATAAATAAAAGCTAGTTTAGTCTACTATATTATTGGGGCTGTGATGTAGCCTAGAAATATCCATCAACGTTGTGGGTTAGGAAAGACTACAACTCCTAACTTGGTTCAAATTTACTGGAAAAAAAACTACGGAAACTAAAAAACTCAATCATCTCCTTCAACATTGTTTTGACTCATAGCTCTAAGATGACTAGTAGGAACAACTTCATCACGACCTAGATTCTTAATCATAGACAAACTTGCTTTGCTAAGAAGGGTGGAAGCTTTGGGATATAAGCAAAAAGGATTCCTGGGGAAGAATCTTGGGACCTTTTTATACTTAGACAATGGGTGGGTGGTGCGACCACCTATGAATTATAATGCTATGAACTTGGACAAAGTAAGGGGCTACAAATTCTCATTACAAGCAATCCTTGATGATTTCATCTAAGTGGAATATTTTCACTAATTCTATGATTTTTTCTAGATTATATTTTTTATGAGTATCATTCCAGACACCTATAGCACATTGGTAAGATATAGGAAATAAGTCTGGTGTATAGTAAAACAAGTGGGATATTACTAATAATTTCGACTTAAGCTTTTGGGCAACATTGATAGGTTCTTTATTCAAGTTATTGGGTTAGAGTCCACTTAGTTTGTTACAAATGCATCAGAGCTAACCCTGGTACCATGTAGGGTTCCGTGGTGGTGCAGATAGAGGATTAGAGGCTCTTGAGAGTTATTAGAGGTCCCAAGAGGGATAGAGCTATCCCTAATTTTATTTTTTCTCCCCTCATTCATTTTATGATTTTTTTTTATACCTTTGTTCTTTCCCTTTAACACGGTCTTGGCTGATTGGTTATTCCTACAGAGAATATTTTTTTGTTGCTTCTGCACCTCAATTTTTGTTCGTAAGTGTGAATGGCTGAATGTAATGCAATAACTGTAAATCCTTGTTTATCATTTGATGTTTGCTATTGATAGAAAATATATCATCTTCTACAAGTGTTAATAGCACTTCCAATATGTGTGATGTTGATGATAGTAAACTACTTTGGCAATATGCAAAAAGAACGGAGAAAATTAGAAAAGGAGGGAGAAATTATGTTTTCCAATGCAATTATTGTCATGGTTCATATAGAGGATCATATACAATGTTGAAAGCTCATTTAATGAAAATCAACAATATGGGAATAACTATGTGTCTCAAAGTAACAACTAAAGAGCTTGTCAAATTTCAGAGTATCGAAAAAAGTAGAAATGAGACAACAACGATATTGCCTCCTCTTTCTAGTGTATCTTTTGATGGCATTAGTTTTCTCAAGCACAAAAGTCATTAACGAAGAAGAGAAAATCAAGCACTAGCGAAAGTGGAAGTGAGAATCTCGTTATGAAGGCTTTCAATATTGGGGTTCGGGAACAGCTACATAGTGAGGCTGCAATGATGTTTTACTCGGCCGGTTTTCCATTTCATTTGGCAAGAAATCCTTATTTTGTTAGTTACTACACATATGGTGCAAATAACAACATTTAAGGATATATACCACATGTTTCAATTTGTTGAAGACTACTTTGCTTCAGACGAAAAGGGCCAATGTTAACGAGTTATTAGACACTCGCAAAGAAGACCATTTAATTAATTTTATGGCGGTCACATGAGACAAGCTAATGTTCTTAAGACAGTTGATTCCTCGGGAGAAACAAATAATAAGTATTTCATTTTCAACATGATGAAGGAAGTGATCATAGAGGTGGGGCCTAAAAATAAGTTGAAATTATCGCAGATAATGCTCCAAATTGTTGAGCGGCGGAGCAACTGATTGAAGCCCGATATCTTCATATCTTTTAGACACGTGTTGTCTACACTCTTAATCTTGCGTTGAAGAATATTTGTGCGGCAATGAATGTTGAGAATAATTTCTCTACTTTCGAAGTATGTGGTTGGATTAGTGAGCTTGTAGGAGATGCGATGATGATAAATTTCTTTGTCACTAATCATTATATGGGGTTGGCCATTTAAAATACATGTGACTTTTTTTAGTTTGCGAAACCAATTTTACTTCTTTAATTGTCATACTCAAAAGATTCAACCTCATTAAACAAAGTCTCTAAATAATGGTGATTAGTGATAAGTGGTCTTGTTGTAGGGATGATGAGGTTGGGAAAACAAAGTTTGTAAAAGACAAGCTATTAGATGATATATGGTGGGATGACGTCGATTATGTGTTTTCTTTTACCTCCCACATGCAAACTCAAGTGACTTACATTCTTGTGCTTGTAATGAATGGGGGTTATTATTGATCTTTTTATTTATTAAAACGATGTCTTGGATAATTACTTTTTTTTTTGATGAATGTGATTTTCATATTTCACTCAAATGATGTTATATTTCATTCAATTATATTTTTATTTTTTAATTTATATATTTACTCCATGTTTATAAATAAAACAACCACAAACAACCAATAAAAAAAAAGATCTACAGTTACAAACAACCTCATTTATCATTCTAATACAACATCATTTGAGTGAAATATGAAAATCACATTCATAAAAAAAAGCAACCACCCAAATTATCTAATACAACATTCTAATAAAATAAACATCAATAATAACCACCATTTATTACATGCATAAGAAAGTAAGCCACTTGAAGCCTCAACATGATCCAATTTCAACCATATCATCAACACTTTCACCATTGCCTTGGCTAATACTTCCATCATCAATAAATAACACAACCTCCAATTTAGGTTCATCAAGTGAGAGGTTTGCAACCTCAGTCATCCCATCATCTTCAAAGGAGTCAAATTTGTCTTCCTCAATGTCCCCCATTTTGGTCTCTCGTTTAAAATATCGTGGGCTTCTCCTAGATAAAAGATGGAGATTGCTATAAATAAAAACTAAGTTCTCTGCACGTTGAGGTGCCATTTTGTTCTTTCGTGTTAGATCTAGGCAACCTAAGAGGGGGGGTGAATTGGGTCCTTAAAAAATAGCAATTTAAAAAACCTTTTTAGAAATTTTTTAATTTTGCAATAAAGTAAGATATGCAATTATATAATCAATGCAAATATTAAAAGATGAGGGATAGAGAAATAGAACCAGAC
>JAOTRH010001737.1:0-58109 GCA_034768845.1 Heliamphora exappendiculata
ATATATGTTTTGATTCTTCTCATTTAGATCCAAACTTTTATATTGCCTTTGAAGTATCATGGTTTAGGAAAATATCTGGGTGTGTGTTAGCTTCTGCTCGTCTTGGGGATACAATATTGAACTTTGAAGACAAAATTTGGGTAGCAACAAATATATTTTGTTTTCCTGTGATTAAGCTTCTTTATTTTCTTTTTGTATTCGTGTAATTATTTTTCTTAGTTTGTGGGCTGCAACTAGCTTATTATCTTTTATGTGTTCATTGTGTGTCCTCTTACATATATCTATTTCATGTTTGATGTTAAATGTGCCTGGTTTTTTTTCCTTCTAGTATGTTTTGTAATAGCTTGACAGGGTCCCCTTTTTTTAATCTCTGAACTCCATATTTTTTTCCCTTTTTGCAACTCTTTGTAATTCTCATTCATCAGATATAATATAGAAGACTCACTCGACCCTTATATTCTTAGTTTAAGGTAGTAAGATAGAGCAACAGTAAAGAGGGAATGGTTGGGAAGGATTTGAATTTGTGGGAGTTACATTTGTACTTATTTTGCTGATACATATCTTGTCATTCCTATGTGGTAGATTCTTGGTTTATAAGTAGGATAGCTCTTTCTTTACTCTTTTTTATGGTATACAACTTTGAATAGTATAGGAGAGAGTAGCCATCATATGTGGGTTGAGTTAAAAGCCTCATTGCTAACCTTTATCAGGGGAATTTAGGACTTAGGAGCTATTCATCCTTTATCCTTTTCCTTCTCAAGAAAAAAATACAATTATACCTGTAATCATCTTCATTTAAGTAGAAACATCATAATTGTTCAAAATTCATAATCCTTTTTTAGGCTAGCATCAATAAGTGCTTTGATATGAGAAGAATTATTGCCCATAAGCAAAATATAATCCACATAAATTATACATGTTGATTTCAAAATATAATATTCAATTTCAATATATGACTTTTCTTTTACTTGTTATTGTAGAACTTGATTTGATTGTAGAGTTGATTGGGATTCTAAATCCATTCAATGGATAGATCTTGGATCCTCAAAGACAAAAGATCAAAAGACTATGAGGAAGGGGTTGAACAATTTTTGAACTTTGCCTTGATCAATGTGAGTGATCTTCGATCCATACGATGTCTATGTAGGATATGTTGGAACTTAAGAAATCAACCTATTCCAAAGATTGGAAATCAATTATTTTCAATGGTATTGATCAAAGTTATTGCAAATGGATATGGCATGGAGAACCACCCACTAGTGGTGCATCACCGTCTATAAATGCACAAGGTTTTTACTATATATCCGTTGACACATCTCCTACAGATGATGTAGCAGACATAGTAGAAATGGTACAAGCTGCATATAATCAGTGCACGACTTATCCTGAATCATTCATAAAATTATTTGAAGATGTAGAACGACCATTATA
The DNA here is from genome assembly GCA_034768845.1 of Heliamphora exappendiculata. Taxonomy (NCBI): domain Eukaryota; kingdom Viridiplantae; phylum Streptophyta; class Magnoliopsida; order Ericales; family Sarraceniaceae; genus Heliamphora; species Heliamphora exappendiculata. Next base: position 1,432 of record JAOTRH010001737.1, read on the forward strand.
CCCTGGTTGCACGAAGTTTATGAAGTTATCAGCATTGGTGAAATTGTACAACTTTAAATCTAGAAGCGGGTTGTCTAATACAAGTTTTCCAGATTTGCTAGCATTGTTAAGTGACATGCTACCAGTCAATAATGAAATACCAGTATCTATGTATGAGTTAAATAAGATCTTGGCTGCATTGGGAATGAAATATGAGAAAATACACGCGTGTCCCTATGATTGCATACTCTATAGAATGGAGTTTAAAGATGTAACTTCATGTCCTACATGTGGAACGTCAAGATGGAAGTTAAAGAAAAATTTAATTGAGCCCAGGAAGGATGTGCCAGCAAAAGTTTTATGGTATTTTCCACCTATTTCGAGGTTTCAAAGGATGTTTCAATTAGTCCAAATAGCAAAAAATTTGACATGGCATGCTAATGAAAGGTAATCTAATGGTCAACTACGTCACCCAGCGGACTCCCCATCATGGAAGCTATTGGACTACATGTGGCCAGATTTTGTTGCTGAGCCAAGAAACCTTCGCCTAGCTGTTTCTACAGATGGAATAAATCCCCATAGTTCCCTTTGGAGCAGGTATAGCTATTGGTCTGTTATAATGATTACCTATAATTTGACACCGTGGTTGTGTATGAAGAGAAAATTTATGATGTTATCACTGTTGATATCAGGACCATAACAACCTGGTAATGACATTGATATTTATTGGCACCGTTGGTTGATGACTTGAAACTGTTTTGGGAGGTAAGCGTCAAAGCTTACGATGCTTATCGACAACAATCTTTTACGTTGAAGGCTGCACTGTTATGGACAATTAATGATTTTCCTGCATATGAAAATTTGAGTGGTTGTACCGTGAAGGGATATTATGCGTGTCCGATTTGTAGCGAAGCAACGCATTCTCGTAGATTAAAGCACGGGAAGAAAAATATCTATGCGGGCCACATAAAGTTCTTACCACGCCATCATCCATGCCGAAGGTAAAAAAAGGTTTTTAATGGTGAGCAAGAATTTGAGTTACCTCCCGTACCATTAAGTGGAGATGAAATATTAAAGAAGGTTGAAGGGAACAAAACCGCATAGGGAAAAAAAAGTAAAAGTTCATTGAATGGTGGTGGTAAAACTTCTTGGAAAAAGAAGTCGATATTCTTTGATCTTGTATATTGGAAAGATTTGCATGTCCGACACAATTTGGATGTAATGCATATTGAAAAGAATGTGTGTGAGAGCATCATTGGTACACTGCTCAACATTCTAGGAAAAACAAAGGATGGAATTAATTCTCGCCTGGATCTTGTTGAGATGGGTTTACGTAATGAGTTGGCACCACAAATTAGTGAGAAGCAAACATATTTGCCTTCAGCATGTTTACATTGTCTAGAGAGGAGAAAATAAGGGTTTACACTACATTGTCGAAACTCAAGGTTCAAGAAGGTTACTCATCAAATTTTAGCAATAATGCCTCAATGTAAGATTTGAAACTTTATGGCCTAAAATCACATGATTGTCATGTATTAATGCAACAATTGTTACCTGCAGCAATACAATCTGTGTTACCTAAGAATGTGAGATATGCCATTACCAGATTCTATTTTTTCTTCAATGCTATTTGTAGCAAAATGGTGGATTTAGCAAAACTAGAAAAAATTCAAGCAGACCTTGTTGTCACATTATATTGCTAGAAAAGTACTTTCCACCATCATTCTTTGACATAATGGTTCATTTGACCGTGCATCTTGTTAGAGAAGTTGGGCTTTGTGGACCGGTTCATTTTTTATGGATGTACCAATTTGAAAGGTTCATGAAGGTGTTAAAGGATTACGTTCTCAATCGTAATTGTCCAGAAGGTTGCATTGCTGAAAGTTATATTATGGAAGAAGCTGTTGAGTTTTGCACAGAGTATTTATCTGGGGTTAATGCAATTAGGATTCCTTCTACTAAGAACATCATAGGCGATGATATAGAAATTGGAAAGCCTTTACCTGGAGGTCATGTTGTTACCATCGATCGTGAAGATTGGGAGCAAGCGCATCGTTATGTGTTACAAAACACAAGTGATGTTCTACCTTATATTGAGTAAGTATAGTTCAATTCTAAGTTTGTGGCTTTTATATTTTCTCTTTGTTATAGACTATATTTTAAAAATAATCTTATTATTTATTTGTATATTGATGGGGAGCATATGGATTGGTTGAAGGTACATTATCCTCATCAATCTAGAAGTCAAAAGTGGCTACAAATTGAGCACAACAAAACATTTATTTATTGGCTACGTGATAAGGTATTAGACCAATTAAGAGCACATCCACATTTTAATTTCCATTCTATTAAGAAACAATTTCAATTTTTCACCACTATGTTACATACAGGTTGCAGATGAATTAAGCGCAAAAAATAGTATCTCTAATACCATGAAGTGGACAGCACATGGGCCTCTTCTAGATGTGATAAAATATTCGAGTTATATCATAAATGGTTGTCGTTACCACATAAAAGATTGTGAAAGCTCATAAGTCAATCAGAATAGTGGAGTTAGCTTAGTAGCAACGACAATGCAAGTTTCAGGCTGCAAGGATAAGAATCTTGTCTTTGCGGATATGAATTTTTATGGTGTTATTACTAAGATATGACATCTTGATTATCATATGTTTAAGATTTCAATACTTAAGTGTGACTGGGTTGACAACAAGAAGGGAATTAAAGTAGATGAGCTTGGTTTCACATTAGTTGAGCTTAGAAGGATAGGCCATAAATCTGATTCTTTCATATTGGCTTCCCAAGCCAAGCAAGTTTTTTATGTGCAAGATTAACTTGATCTGAGATTCTCAATTGTTCTAGAGCCACCTCAACGTTACCGTCCTTGCGAAGGGGAAGAGGAGCTCAATGATTGTTTCGTAGACCATCATGGCTACACAAATGTATTGCCAGAAGTTGAATCATTTGATGCAATTGAGGATTCTATGTCATCATACATGAGAGGAGATTGCGAGGGAAATTGGATTGAGAATACATGATTGAGTTTTTGTTTAGAAATTTAGTTTTTTGATTATGTGATTTATAAGTGATTGCATTATTTTGACATCATTTATATGAATTGATTTTTATTGGTTTTATATTGAGCTAATGTTGAAAGGTGATGTTTTGTTCCCATTGTATACCAAATTGGTGATTAATGTTATTGTAAGAAAAAACAAAAATCTTGTTATTGTGTTTTGTTTCCAGCATTAGATTGTGTGTTTTTATTACTGGTTTTGTTTTGGTACTGTTGGGTTTGTCTATTGGGTGTTTACTGTCACGCCTTGGAGGTATCATGCTATTAGATATGGTATTCTTTTGCTATTGTCATGATTTGCTGCTACATTGGATTTATTCTTTTGCCTTGATGCCATCGGGTATGCAATGCTGGGTGGTATGTAATGCTAGTTCTTTTGGCTGGTGTGATGTGCAGGACCTTGGCTTGGGGTTAGTGGAACACCTTGGTTGGTGTGATGTTCAGCACCTTGGCTTGTGATGTGCAGTGGATTTATTCTTTTCCCTTGCATCATCATTTCCTTATTTAGTAACAAAATTTGGTTAAATTATCAATGATGTTTTAAAGATCAAATTTTAGATGAGAGCCACATGTAAAAAGTAAATATTGCCTAGAGACCAAAAGAAAAGAGTGTAAATGAAAAAGTTTAGAACATAATCATCTGGATAGGTAAATATTTACTACTGCCAAAATGTCAACAAATTTCAATACCATCTTTCCACGTAGTATAGATCTAGGCAATAAAAATTTAGAATTGAGACAGTGGGAAATCACAAAGACAATGAAAATTCAGAATTGAGACTTATCCAAACTGTTAACGAAATCACGAAGATGATGAAAATTCATTATTGAGACTTATCCAAACTGTCGAACAACATATTTCTCAACAATTCTAACCAAACAGAGCCGTGGGTAGATGAATTTTGTAGAATTGTGATAGTTTAGCAGGTTTTTAGTTAGCCTAGGAAAACCTTAACCAATCATAGTGGTTATCCATGCAGGGGCACATTAGGTGGGTAGTGACTTCCCTGTCATAAATTATTGTTTGTTTGGGTAATCAGAAGAATGCTAGTTGAGTTATCATTGATTGTATTCTGATTAAATGTGGGAGCTATTATGCATTATGTTTGATTGAATAAAATAAGTGATTGAAAGTTGAACAAATTGAGGAATTAAGAATTGAGATTTATGAGCTCCTGAATACTAATCAACTAGTTTGGGTTAGGAACATAATTGGCTAGTATTCCCTGAAAACATTTATTTAATAGATCATTTAGGGGTCAATTGAGTCAACAATATTGGAATAGTTGATTGAAAGTTAGAAGTGTTAACATTGGAATAGTTGATTGACTGGAGTTTGAAGAACAACAATAGGAGGCAAGGTGCCATCTCTCTCAATATAAGTTAAAACATCCTTGACTTCTTTTGAGCAATCTTCTCCAAGTTCACCAAAGTACTTCAATACATCAGCCCAAAGGGTCAGGTCACCTCCCTTACCCAAATCCTCCAGCTTCTTGCAGCATGCTATCAAACCCTCATGGTCATGGGTCTGCATATAGCAAGCCATCACCTCTTTGTAGAGTTTCATCTTCTCATAGAGATGTAAAAGCCCTTCTTTAAATGCGTTCATTTCACAGATAATTATTGCAAGCCATCACCTCTTTGTGGCGAAGGATCTATTATATTGCAGAATGCAAACATTACTATTTTCTGTAATCTAGTGCTTGTCTGGTTTTTGATTAGGCTGTAGCATATGTCAAACTGCATTGGTGTGAAATCAACAAGTCAGAGACTAGTTATTACCTCTTGTATTATTACTGTTCAACTGCTTTCTAGTTTTGATTCATTCCAATTATCTGGGTTTGTGCCACCAAATCACAGTACTTCTCCCAATTTATGTTCATTCATGTAGTGTTAACAGCTGAAACTCATGCATTTTATTTTGTCTACCCATTTTTTAATCTCACTCGAACAGCCTGTAGCACAGCATAGTAGCACAACATACTAGCACAACATGTAGCACAGCCTGTAGCACATCATAGTAGCACAACAGTGCATCCATTCGGCATGGCACCCCCAAAGCATAGTAACACAGCAATTACCAGCTTAGATTAGCATCCCCAAACCAGCATTATCTACCAGCAGAACAAGCAGCCATCAACGCAGAGTCGCAGACCAACACCATAGATTAGCAGCCCCAAACTAGTATTACCTTCTCAGTAATCCAACCCATGAAACAGGGAACCTAAAAAAATACATCCAGACCTATGATATACAGTTCAAACACTAAGCAACTCAGGAACTCTTATAAAAAGTAAGCATTATAAAATGGAGAATCTTAAGATGAATGAGCTGAAGTGTAAGAAAGAATTAGAAACAAAGGAAAATGTGAGAAGCTTATGAGTGCAACTGATGAAAGCTTCTAGTGCACTGTTAAGGAGTTGTATGACTAAAATTGAAGTGGTTTATGGGAAAAAGGAAGTCCACAAAGTTTAATTAGTGAAGAAGAATGTAAGGACCTGATACTTGTTTATTTTTTGATTCCATATTTTCGGTAAGAAAAGAAATCGAACTAAATTTGGACGTGGATGTTATAAAATTTTGTTCGTAAATGGTTAAAATGAATAATATGTGAACGTGAAATTGAGATACCCGGTGATAAATAATATTGATATGAGTGTGTTTATGGAAAGATTCAAATATTAAAATGTGAGCAAAATTAGAAGTTTGAGATGAGTTTTTGAAAAAAAAAAATTTTGCGAAATTCAATTTCAGCGGCACCACTCGAGCGGTGGGCATCCGCTCGAGCGGACCATCGGGAAAGGCGTGGAGAATTCTAGAACGTTGGAGAAAGGACTGGGAGTGTGTATTTATTTAATACCCTCCTGCCCACATGAGACACTCCTCTCACATTCCTCTTCTCCTCCTCTTCTCCTCTTCTTCCTTTTTAGAGAGAGAAATCCATGCTCCACCAAGAAACCTAACCCTCCACCATGGAAATTGAAGGATTGAAGCTAGATCAAGAGCAACCGAGGATGGAAATCAAGTTTTAGAGCAAAGAGGTGGAAGATAGAGCATCAAGGAACTAAGATTTATCAACAACCAAACCCTAGGAGAGAGAAGTTGGAGTAATTTCAACTTTCGAGCAAAATCGAGGTAGGATCTAGACTCTCTCATATGTGTGTATTGATTTGAGTTGATATTTTGATTATATGAGTAAAATATAGTAGATTTCATGCATGGATTGAAGGATTGATAAAGTAATATGGGAGTTGAGGTGTGTTCTCATGAAGATTTGAGTTTTTGAGAAATAATAAACCATGATTTTGAGAAATTATTACATAAAAGGGGTCTATGAAACTTGAATTCAATGTTTTTGGGATGAAAACTGAGGTTTGAGACATGTTTGATGAAGGATTATGGGTAATGAAGCTTGAAACTCAAAACATGGGTAAATATGGGGTTTTCTCGGGCACCAGCACGCTAGAGCGGAGCCCTGTTTGCTCGAGCGCTCAACTGGCAGAGAGTTGGGCGCTCGAGCGCCCGACGTTCGCTCGAGCGGACTGATTGCGTAGGGACAACTTTGTTCAATCATATCTCCCTCATTCGAACTCCGAATTAGGTCGTTCTTACACTCAAATCGAAGCCTCGGAAGTCTTCTTTCCAACAAGACTACCCTGACACAAAAATTCTTTTTGTAGAGAAAGTTATGATTAAAATAGTGAGGGTATGTCAAAAATTTTTAACCATTTTCACCCGATTTTGGCCAAATACTTTGAAAAAGTATATTTTCATCAATATTGAATCTTTTCATCGAATTTTTCTATCCCTTGGGCTATTAATATACTTAATTTACTATACTTGGGCTGGGATGTTAGTATCATATCGATTGGAGGTGTTTGCGACGAAAATAAGTTTTTGACATGTAATGAAGATTTTATGAACTAGTATGAGCATGGGTAATTATGGGCTATGTAGTGACATGGTTATTATGTAAGCTTTTAATCTTTAGAGAGAAAACTTAGATTTTTAATTTATGTATATACTTGCATATGATGGGTGCACTCCATTTCTTCATATGGCATAAATTAAATTTTTTGTATTATTGGTGCTTTATGAGATTAATGAAGAAATACGATTCATGAAAGGTCATGTCTTGGAACTTATGATGCATTTGATGTGAAAAGGAGATTGAATACTAAAATCGAATGTGACTGGACAATGAAATGGAAAGGTTGAGATTGGAATTGAAATGATAATGTGTAGAAATGATTGGGGGAGGAACCAGTTGTGGGTTGAAGCCCTGAATTTTTGTGAAAATGAACAAATAATGAACTGTATGGATTAATGTGGATTAAGTTGGCCTGGCCGGTCCACGGTGAAAGACCGAAAACTTGCGCAAGATGGGGACCACATGCCCACGGGTTAGCCCCGAAATGTGGTGTTGTATCGTGGTGAGTTATAGAGCTATCTATTACCCAATGGCTTCGCGTAGCCTATTGGGATAATAGAGAGGGGTTTCTATAAGCTGCACCCGATACCGGTTCATTAACTGTGATAAATTGGGTAACGATAACGTGACACGATTTTTGTGAAAAATTGGATAATGGAATAACGATATGGATAATATGAAAGGATGAATGGGAATAAATTGGTGTGCGTGGGTGCGTGCGTGTGAAAGAACTGTAAATTGGTGAAAATTTGCATTTTTCTTCAGTTGCACCCATCACACCTCACAAATCGTGCATCACCTATGAGTTAATCTATATCCTACGGGTTTCGTCTCACGTATGTTTACTAAACCATTTCAGGTTCTGGAGACCAGAAACGATACTAGAGCAAAGGATGCTTTGGGAAGGACTGGAAGGAAGATTTTGTGTTTGTTTATATTTTTGCGTTATGATTGTATACAAATCGAAATGGAGTATTGTAATTAAAGATATTATGATTGTGAACGAACCTTTGAGATTTCAATCCTTTATTGTAAATTGGATATGTGCGAGAATATAGTTATTTAAAGAGAAGTTTTTATATCATTGGAACTTAAATTCTATGGTCAATGAAAGTCGTTGATGATGACCCTTAGGAGGAACGGTTTGGGATTGTTTCACGGACCCGGGTTTGGGTCATGACAAAGAAACATGGCTACTTATGGTATATTATAATGATTATCAGTAGAGATGTGTACTTTTGAGCCTACAATTAGTTGGGACTTGGGATGGAACTTCTGCACTTTGGCAAGTTAACTTTGCCTTTCTTTCTAACTCCCTTTTACTAACTACGTAAGGCAATTATCCACCCCCACCTTTCTGATGCCATTTTGGTTTAGTGGTTCTTTCTATGCTACAATCTTTATTTAAATTCTTTTTGGACCCCTTCTTGAAAGCCAATTAATTGCAAAGGTGACTTGGGCTTGAGGCACTTCTATTGGTCCCTTGGAAATGGTTTCTTGTGTTAGGAATTGTTCACATCTCTAAATATTTTATTTGAATTTTTTTGGTTCCCTGTTTCATAGGTATGGATGTATTTTTCTTTGACTAACTTTTGTTGTTACATTTATTGTTATATTTGACATGTTATCTTCCTATGAATTTCAAATTATTTGTAGTATGACTTCTTCTTGTGACCAGCCTAGTAATGAGGATGTTGGGCTATCAGTAGTGAAAGAAAAATGTAATAAAAGAAAGGAAAGAGGTTCAATGACTCTACCAGATATTATGAAGAATAGGAGTTTCGGTATGCGGCAAACCGTTGAGTATAATGAAAAGGGCCAACCAATAGGAAATGTTGCAAAGAAGTATATTAGCTATCTTAGAGTTTTGGCACGCACAATGGTTCCAATATTTTATAAAGATTGGCATAAGGTTCCAACAAAATTGAAAGAGAAAATATGGAGTTGTGTGGAGGTATGTAAAACTTAATTTATTGTTTTATGCTATTCAACTTTTTATTTACTAATTCTTATTATAAATTCTCAGTTGGCATATGATGTGGATCCAAGAAGTAAAAAGAACGCAATTATGTCAATAGGTGAGAAATGGTGGACATTTAAGAAAAAACTTATAAAGATCATACTTGACCCCAATTCAAATCTAGAACTCATTTCGAAGCCACCAACTATGTATGGATTCATTGAGCAAAGACATTGAAATTTGTTTGTTAAAGATAGACTTATAGAAGAATTCCAGGTACTCATTTAGGTGAACTTATTGTTTTACAAATGCAAGCTCAACTCAATGCAATGGGACAACAGACCCCCCATACGCCCCAATCTGACCATGTTAGTTCAAACATTTTAAGAAGTGATAATATAGAAAGTCAACAAGTTGATCTTATCTCAAAGGGTAGTAAAGTGAGAACCAATGAAGAAATGCCACCTCCAAGCCCTAGACATACAATCAAGAAGGTACATATATTTTGTCTCTTGAATTTGAATTTTTTATGTTGTTAGTTGTATGCTTAGTTATTATTTTTGTCACACCCCAAATTTCGGGTCACGTGAATACCAGCAACAACCAACATAAAATCCAACCCGAGAACACACTCTCAAAATAAATCATACATGCATTGTATATAAATGCCAAATGGCTTACATTACACGGCTCTAACGCCGAAAAACATGTTACAACATACATGTAACAAAACTAGCAAAAAGGAAGACTACACTCTTCCACCTCCTACGGCACCTCCAGATCAACCAGCGTGACCGGTACCTGAAGAAAATTAAATCCCACACCGCGAGTCAAAGCTTAGCAGAAACTAGACATGTATGCAGTATAAACAAAACATGCTAAGAAAATGAGGTGCAATTTTAGACTCTCTTTCAAGCCTTGAAAACAGTTTGAAAACAGTTTTAGATCCCGACTCACCAGAGCCATTAAAAACAATTTTCACAAGCAATGGGAAAGCGGGGATAAAAAATATTTTTTGACTCATCAGAGCCTTGAAAACGATTTCAATATTACGACTCCCGTATGTCGATAATACAGTTTTAATAAAATTGGTCTATCCGTCTCAATATACTTTTCATGCAATCCATGTATCTTCTCAGACTTTCACCGAAGGATCGCTGCCCCAACTATGCAGCGCACACAACCCGTGCAACCCACACAACGCACGCCACCTATGCAACACACACAACGCACATAACCCGTGCAACACACATAACGCACACAACCTGTGCAACACACATCTTCACGGCCTTTCACCGTGGGACCACTGTCCGCCCCTCATATGCATCTTTACGAACATTCACCGTAGGACCACTATCCGCCCCTCATATGCAATTTTACGGACTTTCACCGAGGGACCACTATTCGCCCCACATATGCAATTTTACGGACTTTCACCGAGGGACCACTGTCTGCCTCACATATGCACACCGTTAGCCAGAGTAAACATTCACGGAACCACATGTTCATCTATCTCATTTCATACACCTATGCATAACCTAACCAGATTTAAATGCATAAAACCACGTCACATGCTACACACGCGACTCACAACACATATGCACCTGTTCCGCATATTCCACATAACCATGCCTATAAAATCTATGAGTTTTAAAGCATAAACCATGTTACATATAACGATATCAAGCCATGTAATCCACTTACATAATCCATGCATAAATAAACTAAGTTATAAATACACATAGCCAGTTATAAACGCACATAGCCATATAACTTCACATCATGACGCCACTCGTCACATAACCTGTCACGACATCACATGCCATATACCAGTCATCCGCTCACCCGAATGATCCGTCCACTCACCTGGATAACCAACGATACAGAAAACCAAAACCAAAACCTAACCCAAAGGCCAACACAGCTCAAACGATCCCCAACCGACATAGCACACTGCCACAACCTCGCTCGAGTGCACAATCACCGCTCGAACGGTCCCCTATCGACATACATCTCTGCCACCAGCCCGCTCGAGCACACAACCACCGCTCGAGCGATCAACACTGGAAGAAAACTCAAACTAAGAAAGAAAACCAAACCCTCACACACAACAATTCACAAACCACCACAAGAACAATCGTGCACCAAAGACCCATATCCAACCATGCACGTCAACCCTAAGGATGGCATTTAACAAACACTCGAGGTCATGACACAACCCCCGAAGCCATAACACAACCAATAGAACCCCAAGAAGAATCCACAGGTATTTGAATCGACTAATTTCAATAAATTAATCAATTGAATATCATAGGATGCCAATTGAAAACCAAAACCCAATCATCTCACATCAAACAACAGCCTAGGGCCAACACATGCCCAACATGGCCAACCAAGATGAAAAACAACCTTTTTCCAAATATTCAGCTAAAAATGGGTGAAAATAGTTTGAAAATCTTGGCATACCTTCACTCTTTTGATCATAACTTTTTTCACAAAAATAATTTTAATGTGAGAGGTGTCATTGGAAAGAAGACTTTTGGGAATTCAATTTGAGTACAAGAACTACTCAATTTTGAGTCCGAACGAGGGAGATAACATCAAAACAAAACGGCCCTATGCAGCCAGTACGCTCGAGCAGACATCGGGCGCTCGAGCGAGCTACCACCCGAGAAAAATCCAAATTTTCTATTCTTGAGTGTTCTAAGCCCCAAACCTCTTAAAAACTCAGAAACCACCATCTCAACCACAAATCGAAGCCTCTAAACACCTTCTCGACACCCTCAGATGTGCCCAAACCCGAAACTACCACAAAACCTCAAAAGGAAATACTCAAAACCCGATTTCATCCACTAAAATCAACACAAAACCCCTTTTTCAAGCCAAGACCCAATTTTTCAAAACATAAATCAGTTTTTCATGCATTTTTAACCTGTAAAAACATCCACAATTAGACGTAGTACCCTTATAAGACATGAGAGTCTAGGATCTTACCTCAGTGAGTTAAAAACTTGGCACCTTAATCCACTGCAAAATCGATCTTCGTTAGAATGAAATTCCGTCCGGATGAACGCGTAGCCCACTGTGCCAATACCAAGGATCTGCTGTTGGATCGTCAAAAACTGAGCCCTGGGCCCCCGAGAAGTTAAAGAGAAGGCAGAGAGTAAAAGGAGGAAACTTAGTGGAGAAGTTTTAAAAATATATTTTGAAAATATCTAACTCCAGATATTTATAGACCTCCAAAATATCTTTTTTTGAAATTTTTCAAAATTTGCACCACAACACCCTATGGCCCCGAGAACCTGCCCTGTATGTATATCTAACCCCGATCATGCATCTAAAAGTATTTAAAACATGCTAAAGCAAAAAACGCTAAACGCGCATCGAAAAATGCTGTAAAACAAAACGGGTCAAGGTCTCACAATTTTAGTGTCTAATTCACTACTTTTTGTATACCAAATCTTGTAAATTGGCAGTTGGATCACTTAATAACATTGTTGCTCACGGTACATTGTATGAGAGCATTGGACCTGAAAATGTAATACGTACCACAAAGAGAAGCAATTGTACGTGTGTCTATTGATGTTGCGATTGTCAAAGATGCTCTTCTTTCTATACCAATTCAAGATGAGATTACTCTTGTTAGACAAGCAATGGGGTATCAACTTGGCTAACCCAAACATCTTGTACTACTTAATGATGAGGTACAGATTTTCTACCATAAAATAATAATAATAATTTTTTAAATTAATGTTAACTTATAAATAGCTTAATTTGAGAAATTTTTAACGTAGGGAACTTTGAAAAATTTTGATTGTGAAAAGAATTTGGAATCCATTCAATCTTTTTCATCATTTGTGGAGCATCTCAAGTATAATGAAGCCATTACCATTCAAATAGACAAGGGAGTATTTGGTGACGAGATAAGTCTTCAACTTCAAAGAGTAGACATAGAGTATGTATGTGAAATGAAGGAATTATCTATTGCATGCATAATGTTGTACATGAGGTTAGAGTAATTACTTGCATGCTTTTGTTATCTCCCTTCTTAAGATTGGACAAATTAGTATGCTTGATATAATAACTATTTCTTTTGTTAATAGTCATCTCCATCAAGTTGTACAAGTTTCTAATTTGGATAGCAGCTTTCTATTTATGAACCCATATGCCATGAGGTACAAAAACCAAGTCTGGTGGAAGTTCAAAATTTGCATTACTTGCAAATAGATTAGAGGATGTTGAGATTGATCAGCTACTTTTAGTTCCTCATAATGTTGGGTAACTATCTTAGTGCTTTATTTAGTTTTTTTATGTTATATTGTGCATTTAAATTATTTCAGCTCATTTTTGTGACTTCTTCAAATTTAGGTACCATTGGATATTACTAGTTATTGATCTGTCATTGATGACAGTGTACTATCTTAACTCACTTCACAATGAAATCAACTCGAGTCTCAAAATTATAAGAAGCACGTAAGTTTGGAGATTTTTGTACATTATAGTTAAAGTCTTTTTGTTTATTTATTAATTAGTTAAAACGTTATTCTTGTTAAGTGCTCTCAAAATTTACGAAACTACAAAGAACAGGAGGAGGACAAGTCCAATTTGGAAAGTAGTTCAGGTATATTAATTTTATTTAACATTTGAATGTTTCAGCAGTAATTTGTAAAAAAAAACTAAAATTATTCTTGTATATGTAGTGTCCCTAACAACACACAAATGTGGAATGTAGGTTTTATGTGATAAGGTTCATGAAAGATTTGATTAAAGATAGAAGCATTTTAAGGGGATCACATGTAAGTTTAATTTTTTACTTCCTACAGTTATTTGTAATTGCTATACTCATACAATTTGTTGTTAACTATTTTTATTTTTTTACATGAACTCTTACAGTTCAATGGGAAAAACTTTTACACGGAAGCCGAACTTGATGAAGTGCGAGTTGAATAGATCAATTTTATTTTAAATAATATATGAATTTTTCTTTGCAAGGTATTCTTCTTATAGCAAAATCATTCAACTATATATCTTGGAGCTAATCCCGTGCATACTATTATTCTTTTGGCAAAATCATTTATATATGAATTGCGTGTAGTAGGAAGCTTATGTGATGACCAGTGAAGAATACCAAGAGAAAGATACCCAGAGCTTCTAGCCTTCTATGATGGAAGGCTAGCTTTCTTGCCCACTCTATTGGCAACTCTTTCATGTGGCTTCTCCCAAACATATTCTTAGCTATTTTTAGACTCTTTGTGGGCATTTTCTTGCCATTTTTAGACTCTATTGTGGGAATTTTTCTCCCCTACAAGATAGTTATTTTTTTGGGGAACTTAAAGTGGTGTAAACTGGAGTATATTGAACAATATTTTTTTCATTTTAATTTGGAATATGAGTTATATTATGAAATATATGAGCTATTTAGCGTTTCTTATATATGATGCGTATGATTGATTGTTGATATTTGCGATGAAAATATTGGGTCAAGTTCAGCTGTGTATACTAAATTGATTGTGTACATCTTTTGCTGCTCTGATGTTATTTTTGTGTTATACTGGATTGGTTGTATACAGTTTTTACAGCTTTTGGTTGTGTTATAGCTTTTGGTGTGTTGTTCTGATGCTATTGTAAAAGCTAATAGTTTAAATGTAGATTGTATATATTTTATCTCGATTTTTTATAGAGATTAAAAGTGTTTTTCATCCCAGTTTATGACTGAGATTAAAAGTATTAATTATCTCGGTTTTCGACTGAGATGAAACATATATTTATCTCGATTTGGATCTTTTCGATCTCGGTTATTAACCGAGATTAAAATATTTTTTACCTCGATTTTGGATTGTTTTGGTCTCAATTTTTTACCGAGATTATAATCTTTTTTTTCTCGATTTTAAATTTTTTTGTCTCAATTTTTTGCCGAGATTACAATTTATTTTGTCTCACTTGTTGACCGAGATTAAAAATAGTTTTTATCTTGATTTGTTATCGAGATTAAAAGTACCCATTTTTAATCTCACCCGGACATAACTCGATTTGTAACTGAGATCGATTCAATAAGATCTCTGATAAAATTCGAGATCTGTTACAATTAATGTAGTAGTGGCACTTGTCCCGATAAGCCTCCCACTACGACGAGGCAACGGGATATCAGTGACTTGTGGTTCTTCTTCTGTTCTACTAGTATTTTTTCTCAGTTCTTCCAAAATAATATTGCTTTTGGGCATGGGTCCATAGTAGAATTCTTTTCCAAGAATTAGGTATTGGTGCTAACAATGACCTTTTAATCCTTAAAATTATAAAATAGACCATCTTTCGTTCCCTTGGGATACCTAATAAAGAAATAGAATTCTGTCATCGGTTCCAACTTACCCGCGTTCTCTTTCAGCATATGTGCTGGATACCTCCAAATCCGAATGTGTTTCGAACTAGGCTTACACCTGGTTTAAAATTTTATGAGAGTAGAAGGTACTGACTTAGAAGGCACCAACTTTAGAATATAAACCGATGTCTCTAATGCGAGTCCACAAAACGAATCGAGTAAACCTGAATAACTCATCATAGACCTTATCATCTCCATAAGAGTCATATTCCTTCTTTCTGCTACACCATTCTGCTGCGGAGTGCCCGGTGCAATCAACTAGGATTTAATCTCTTCTGATGACAAATAGTCCCTAAACTCTCCAAATAGGTACTCCCCACCACGGTCGGATCGTAGTGATTTAATACTTTTATCCCGATGCTTCCCCACATCTGCCTTAAATTCTTTAAATTTCCCAAAACATTCAAACTTACAGTGCATCAGGAAAATGTGTCCATACCTTGAGTAGTCATTAATGAAACTGACGTAATACTCAAAGTCACCTCTAGCCCGAAATGTCATAGGACCACATACATCAGAGTAAACCAGTTTCAACGGTTCTTTAGCTCTATAGCCTTTGGCCGAAAAGGGCCTCTTGGTCATCTTAGCCTCTAAGTAGGATTCACATACTAGAAGTACTTGCTATAACACCCTGCTCCTGCAAAGCACCAAACCTGTACAAAGGGATGTGATCCCGCCGCAGATCGACGGTCTAAGAGAAAGACAAGGGATAAAGATATTAAGAGATCAAATAAGAACTTCTAAGCAACCACAACACCTTAATGTCAAAAAAGGTATACATGAGTCACTAGGGATTCTCCATCCCAAGGGCATACATTACTTCTTAAACATCAAAAACCTTTAGGGTCTTATACATGAAGCTCTGCCAAAACTAAAAACTAAATAAAAGAAAATCGAACCAAAACGATTCCAAACTCCAGAACCAAAACTACTTGACGACACCTTTAGTAGACCAACTCCTAGCTGTTCTTGGTATCTACAACCATAGAGGTTACAGGAGAGCGCACTTAGCATTATCATGAATAGAAAATATGTGAGACCTTGGCCTTTTAATTTTGAGTTATTTATATACGTGACGCTTTTATTCCAGTATATTATGGCATCGATGCATGGTTTATGCTTTAAAATTGTAGAACAACATGTGCAAATATGTTTTACGCTTTCCCAGACCTTGTTTAGGTTGGTTGGGTTGGTTTTTGAGCCTTAAAACAGTAGCAAATTCAAGTACGCCTCTGCTGTGGAGTTCAGTCGACTGAGGGGCTCGGTTCAGTCGACTGAACCGTAGATCTAGAGTTAGGTCGACTGAACAGTGCACTTTTTGGTTTTCTATAAAAGCTCCAGTGGCGATGTTTTTGAGACAAAAACCTTTCTTTAGACCTAAGTTTCCCTTTTCTCCTCATTCTCTCTAGCTTTGAGGGCTTATGGCTTGGTTTGTTGTTGATTCCTTCGTGGATCCTTGCTATCGGGGCCGAGGGCTTCTCATCCATCCGATCGGATTCTCGTTCTGACGCTGTTTAATTTTGAGACGTCGAGTTTTTGACTCTTCGAGGTAGGATTCTAGACCCTACTGCTGTATAAGGGTGTTTTATGTAATTATACGTGTTTTCACTTGGTGGAAAATACATCAAATGTGATTTTCATGTGGAACCTTGGTTTTGGGTAAAAGTGGGGTTTTTTATGCATTTTCTTGGTTGTATATATGTTTTGGGTACGTGGTATCCATAGTTTTCAAAAGGAGGTTTGAAAACGGTTATTTGTGAAATCGGGTAAAAAATGTCTTTTTTAGAGGTTTGGAGCTAAATTGCGGGGTTGAGTCTCAGCTTTTAAACGTTTTGTTGGAAATGGCTTTAAATCTCCATTTTGATGCATTAGATCTTTTTTTATACATGTGTTGTATAAATCATTTTGTGGGTTTTCGTAGTTGAGCTACAATGGGTTTTAAAATGTTCTCCATAGATGTACCGTGATAGTAGGTGTGTTGAGTTGGGCTTCTATTGCTCCTCGGTGTAAGTCCAAAAACATGCGTAGAGTAGGTCCCTTTGTGCCTTCGGGTTAATCCCCGTAAACGAGGTTGGTGGGTGCTTAGTGCCCTCGGGTTGTGATCCGGTAAACTAGGTGGTTGTGTGGGTGCTTAGTGCCCTCGGGTGTGACCCCGTAAACTAAGTCGGTTGCCTCCGTTAATGGCGTTGTTGTTGTAACTTCGTATAAAACTTGTCATTACTAAGCCTACGGGTCTAGGGTAATGGACGAGAGTCTATAGTTGTTACCTTTGTCGATGTGGCAGAATCGGTATATAGGATTACAATTACATCTTTCTCCTTTGCTGTGTGGCCTGAGTGGAGCTTATTGTTTACTTACAGCTTTCCCTTAACTATGGCATGTTCTCTGTTAGGATGATATGCATAGTTTGAAGGATGGAAAATGTGGAGTTTTATGAGATAAAACCTTTTTGAGACTTGTTATAGTCTGACGAAAAACTTGTGATTCTGGAAGAAAAACCTTTTTGGCTCCCGTGGTTGAGCCCGTATGTGTATAATTGCATAGCCTGCTTTATAGTTTTATTTTCTATGTTCTATTGGGCTTCGGCTCACGGTGTGGGATTTTGCTGTAAAACCTTTTTAGGTGAGCATGATGAGTTGACCTAGTTGCATAGGTGATGGAAGACTTGCTGTAGTTTTCTCTTTTTGAGACATGTACTTACACATGTGACGCCTGTTGAGGCTGGTTTTGTACGCCTTTTTGGTAATATGTTTATTCATGTATGAGGATGCATGTTTTCAGTTTATGAGAGTTGAACTGTGGGGACTTTTATCCAAATGTTATATATTTTGATTATCAACTGTGAAACCTATTTTCCTTAAATGGGTGTTTTGGTGGGCTTTTGCGTGACCCGGATGTTTAGGGCGTGATAACTTGGTATTAGAGCTCTGGGTTCGAATACTTGAGCCATGGGAAAGAGGGTACATCACCTTGTGAGGATGTATGTGTGCTTGATTGCATGTGTTATAGCATTTTCCTAACATAGCATGATAGCTTGTGGTGTATACGTGGGTAAGGAGGTTGAACCTTAGGATTGATTAGTCTTGCCTTCGGGCATTTGGATTAACTTAGTTAGGAGCCATGTTAGAGATGCGTTTCGCGGATATGATTTCTAGCAAAGAATCTGAGTAGGTTGTTCAGAGTGACGAGTCTTTCTTGTTAGTTCTCCTCGGTATGTGAGATATGTGATGACATGATCTACGTGGCTATGTGTTAGCATGTTTATCTATTTTTTACCTTGGCAATAATATGTTGTATGGATTCTTATCCTGTTATGTTTCTTTCGTATAGAGTTATGTCCACGTGAGGAGGACGAGGCCGAGGTCGAGGCCGTGGCCGTGGTTCTGGCCGAAGGGACGTTCCAGTCCCAGATATTGGATGCTAATGCACCCGAACGACTTGTTGCTGAGGGAGATTTGTTGCGTGAGATGGTTGGCTCCATTCGGCAACTGGCTAAGGCCTCTAGGGGAGAGAGACCATACCTGAGCTGAGGGCGACGGCTGCGATGCGTGAGTTTCACCATCTGGACCCTCCTACCTTTTCTAGGGATCCCAATCCCACGATTGCAACTGAGTGGAGTGGCTGGAGCTGGTTACCAGGATTCTGGATTCTCTTCAGATTGAGGAAGATGATATGAGGGTTATATGTACCACCTTCCAATTGAGAGGGAGTGCCCATATGTGGTGGAAGTTCACCAAGACCACAGTAGCAGGCACCTGGGATGCATTCACGAAGGTATTTCTGGAGAAACACTTTCCAGCGACTCTGCGGGATCGCTACAGGGAGGACTTCCTCTTTCTGACGTGGGGAACGATGACAGTGATTGAGTATGAGGCTGAGTTTACTAGCCTTTCTCGGTTTGCATAGGAGATCGTACTTACTGACGAATTTCGTGCGAAACAATTCGAGAGGGGTTTGAGGCCCGCTATTCGTGATAGAGTGGTGACATTCAGGATGCAGGTCCTTATAGAGCTGGTGGAGACTGCATTGAAAGTGGAGGATACTCTGGACGAGATGCACAGAGACAGGGATAGCAGGGGTCAGTCAGATGGGGGATGTACACAGTTCTAAGGAAGCAAGGACAAGCGTCGACGGACATCTGGTCCAAGTTCTCATCCAGTGGGGTCGTATCTGCCACCGTCTTCTACATCCGCGCCACCCGTAGCTTCAACGGGAAGGTCAGATCAGAGAGCGCTTGTTTGCCATAGATGCCAACGGCCAAGACATCGTGCAGTAGAGTGCTGGAGTGCAGCGCCTGTATAGGCACAGTCGCAGTCGCAGGCTTAGGGGAGAGGGCCAGTGGTATGTTTTGAGTGCGGCCAGTCTAGGCACATCTATAGGGACTACCCCAGAGGAGGGAGTGTGCAGAGTACAGCAGGTGCACCAGCTATTCCATTAGGCCAGGGCAGACAGATGTATTCACAGACTAGAGCTCAGACGTCCCGTTTTGCAGAAGGAGGAGCTTCAGTGCAGTCGGGCAGGTAGTCGGCAATGCAGGGCCGCAGTGGGCCAGCCAGAGCTTATGTTCTTGCAGATCCTAGTTCATCCAGAGCACCGGTCGTACCCGATGTTGTCGCTACCACCTCTGTGATCAGAGGCACTATTCTAGTCTTCAGTTCATGGGCCAGTGTTCTTATCGACACAGGAGCATCACATTCATTTATATCTTCTGCTTTCGCATCTGCATTGGGGTTGCAAATGGACAAGTTGGGTAGTACCTTGAGTGTGGAGACTCCAGTCAGTGGGAGTGTGATGTTGAGTTTTGTCTGTAAATCCTGTGTTTTGGAGGTTGCCGGTCGTTGTTTAGAGTTTAACCTTATCATTCTAGACATGACTACGTTCGATGTCATTTTAGGGATGGATTGGCTGACCACCTATCTTGTCTTTATCGATTGCGATCGACGGAGGGTAACGATTTGTACACCGGTGGGAGATTTTTTCTGTTTTGTGGGAGACCGAGATGAGGGTTTGATGTCTTTGCCTAGTGAGGTGCGAAACCAGGGCAACCTGGGTTTCCTTTTCTCAGCTCTCATGTTGGATGAGGAGGTTAGAGTTTGAGGAGAGTTACCTCTGGTGGTGTGTGACTACTCAGATGTTTTCCCTGACGATCTGTTTAAGTTACCACCGACCCGTGAGGTAGAGTTCTCTATTGACTTAGTTCTCGGAGCTGCTCACATATCTATGCCGTCCTATCATTTTGCACCCGTTGAGTTATGTGAACTCAAGGTACAGCTGCAGGAGTTGCTAGATAGGGAGTTTATACGCCCGAGTACTTCACCGTGGGGAGCTCCTGCTCTTTTTGCGAAGAAGAAGGATGGATGTATGCATTTGTGTATTGATTATCGGAAGCTAAATCAAGTGATAGTGAAGAACAAGTATCCGATGCCGAGGATAGATGACTTGTTTGACCAGCTGAGGGGTTCAACCTGCTTCTCGAAGATTGACTTGAGATTAGGATATCATCAGTTGAGGATTAGGGGTGAGGACATAGCGAAGACTGCTTTTAAGACTCGCTATGGTCACTACGAGTTTCTGGTTATGCCGTTCGGTCTGACGAATGCACCTGCTACGTTCATGGGTTTGATGAACCGAATCTTTCATCCGTACTTGGACAGTTTTGTAGTGGTATTTGTGGATAATATTCTGATATATTCACCCACCAGGGAGGTACACGAGGATCACCTACGGATTGTGCTACAGACTTTGAGAGAGCATCACCTGTACGCGAAGTTCGAGAAGTGCTAGTTCTGGATGTCTGAGGTGAGATTTTTGGGACATGTAATGTCGACAGACAGAGTAGCTGTGGATTCATCGAAGACAAATGCAGTGACCAGTTGGGAGCGACCGAAGAGTGTCTTTGAGATACGTAGTTTTCGGGGTTTAACAGGTTACTACCAACAGTTCGTGAAGGACTTTGCTAGACTTGTAGCACTGATGACACGTTTGATGCGGAAAGGAGTTGTGTTTTCTTGGAGTGAGTCCTGTGAGTCATCTTTCCAGGAGCTGAAGACGAGGTTGACTAGTCCGCCAGTGTTGATCATTCCAGAGCGAGGCTTGGGGTATACTGTATATTGTGATGCTTCACATGACGGTCTTGGATGTATTTTGATGTAGGGAGGTACGGTTGTAGCCTATGGTTCTCGACAGTTGAAGACGTGTGAGAAGAACTATCCTACACGTGACTTATAGTTGGTAGCTGCGGTCTTTGCCTTGAAGACATGGCGTCACTATCTTTATAGTGATAATTTTAAGGTATTCTCCGATCACAAGAGTTTGAAATACTTATTTTCGCAGAAGGACTTGAACTTGCGCCAGCGACAATGGATGGAGTTGTTAGAGGATTATGATTTTAATTTGCAGTATCATCTAAAGAAGGCCAATGTTGTGGCTGACGCTCTTAGCAAGAGATCTCATGGGTCGTTAGCTTCTGTGGTTATACGCGAGTGGGACATGCTTGGAGAGATTGGGGAGTTTGATCTTTACCTCAGGAAAACCGCGACGGGCCCTACTTTATTCTCTATAGTTTCATAACCTGCTTTGATAGCACGTGTGCTAGAGGTCCAGCAGACGAATTAGGAGGCTCAGATGATACGAGACCGTGTTGCTAGTAGCGAGGATACTGCGAGATGGATTGTGGGTTCTGATCAGAGTTTGAGGTTGGTTGGGAGGCTGTTCGTGCCAGAGTAACGCCGAGTTGATCTTCTACATGAGTGTCATCATTCTCGTCTTTCTGTGCATCCTGGAGGCACGAAGATGTACCATGACTTATGTCGTCAGCTCTATTGGATGGGAATGAAGCGAGATGTGATCCAGTTTGTTTTCCAATGCCTCACCTGTCAGCAGGTAAAGGCAAAACATCAGAGACCGGTAGGATTGCTCCAATCGTTGCCTATATCAGAGTGGACGTGGGAGCATGTCACGAAGGACATTATGTGAGGACTTCCTTGGTCACCTAGGGGACACGACGCCATATAGGTTGTGGTTGATAGGTTGACGAAGTCTGCACACTTTCTCCCCATTCGAGTGAGGGATTCGGTGGAACGACTGAGTAGCTTGTATGTCAGGGAGGTAGTTAGATTGCACGGAGTGCCAGTATCTATTGTTTCAGACTGAGACCCGCGCTTCACATTGCGCTTTTGGCAGAGTCTTCAGAAGGCTTTGGGATGAACTTGACGTTCAGTACTGCTTTTCACCCCCAGACGGATGGCCAGTCAGAGAGGACTGTACAGATTCTGGAAGATATGTTGAGGTCTTGTGTCCTTGATTTCAAAGGTTCGTGGGAGGGTCATCTGCCGTTGGTAGAGTTTGCATACAATAATAGCTATTAGTCCAGTATTAGGATGGAACCGTATGAGGCTTTATATGGTAAACCGTGTAGATCGTCCGTGTGTTGGACAGATGTGGGAGAGACCACAGTCTTAGGACCCGACATGGTGCGAGAGATGATAGAGAAGGTTGCTGTGATTCGCCAGCGCCTACTGACGGCGTAGAGCCGCTAGAAGAGTTATGCAGATCAGAGGAGGCGACCTTTGGAGTTTACAGTGGGGGATCATGTGTTTCTGAAGGTCTCGCCACATAGAGGTTTGATGAGATTTGGTCGTAGCGGGAAGCTATCGCCGCGTTTCATTGAACCATTTGAGATCCTCGAGAGGATTGGTGAGGTTCCTTATCATTTGGCTTTGCCACCTTAGTTAGCATCTGTGCATAACGTGTTCCACATTTATATGCTTCGGAGGTATGAGCCTGATCCTTTGCATGTGATAGATTGGCCTGAGCTACGGATTGATGAGGATGCCACCTATGAGGAGCGTTTGTTGAGGATTCTTGATACAAGGGAGCAGGTATTGCAGGGCAGAACAATTGCGTATGTCAAGGTCTTATGGCATCATCACGGGGTTGAGGAAGCGACATGGGAGCTTGAGTCAGGGATGCGTACAAGATATCCAGACCTGTTTACCTCGTGACCTTGTTGCGAATTTCGAGGACGAAATTCCTTAAGGGGGAGAGTTGTAAGACCCTGACCTTTTAATTTTGAGGTCTTTATATACATGATGCTTTTATTCCAGTATATGATAGCATCGATGCATGGTTTATGCTTTAAAGTTGTAGAACAGCATGTGTAAATGTGTTTTACGCTTTCTCGGACCTTGTTTAGGTTGATTAGGTAGGTTTTTGAGCCTTAAAACTGTAATAAATTCCAGTACGCCTCTGCTGTGGAGTTCGGTCGACTGAGGGGCTCGGTTCAGTCGACTGAACCGTAGATCTAGAGTTCGGTCGACTGAACTCACTACTTCGATCGACTGAACAGTGTACTTTTTGGTTTTCTATAAAAGCTCTAGTGGTGGTGTTTTTGAGACAAAAACCTTTCTTCAGACCTAAGTTTCCCTTTTCTCCTTCTTCTCTCTAGCTTTGAGGGCCTAGGGCTTGGTTTGTTGTTGATTCCTTCGTGGATCCTTGCTATCGAGGCCGAGGGCTTCGCATCCATCCGATCGGATTCTCGTTTAGATGCCGTTCAGTTTTGAGACGTCGACTTTTTGACTCTCTGAGATAGGATTCTAGACCCTACTGCTGTATAAGGGTGTTTTATGTAGTTATACGTGTTTTCACCGGGTAGAAAATACATCAAATGTGATTTTCATGTGGAACCTTGGTTTTTGGGTAAAAGTGGGGTTTTTTATGCCTTTTTTCGATTGTATACGTGTTTCGGGTACTTGGTATCCATAGTTTTCAAAAGGCGGTTTGAAAACGGTGATTTGTGAAATCGGGTGAAAATCATCTTTTTTGGAGGTTTAAAGCTGAATCGCGGGGTTGAGTCTCACCTTTTAAACGTTTTGTTGGAAATGGTTTTAGATCTCCATTTTGATGGATTGGATCTCTTTTTATATATGTGTTGTATAAATTATTTTACGGGTTTTTGTAGTTGAGCTACAGTGGGTTTTAAAATGTTCTCCATAGATGTACTGTGACAGTGGGTGTGTTGAGTTGGGCTTCCATTGCTCCTCGGTATAAGTCCAGAAACGTGCGCAGAGTAGGTCCCTACGTGCCTTCGGGTTAGTCCTTGTAAACGAGGTTGGTGGGTGCTTAGTGCCCTCGGGTTGTGATCTCGTGAACTAAGTGGTTGTGTGGGTGCTTAGTGCCCTCGGGTGTCACCCCGTAAACTAAGTCGGTTGCCTCCGTTAATGGCGTTGTTGTTGTAACTTCGTATAGAACTTGTCATTACTAAGCCTACAGGTCTAGGGTAATGGACGAGAATCTATAGTTGTTACATTTTTCAATGTGGCAGAGTCTGTACATAGAATTATATTTACATCTTTCTCCTCAACTGTGTGATCTGAGTGGAGCTTACTGTTTACTTACAGCTTTCCCTTAACTGTGGGATGATATCTGTTAGGATGATATGCATAGTTTGAAGGATGAAAAATGTGGGGTTTTATGAAATAAAATATTTTTGAGACTTGTGATAGTTTGACGGAAAACTTGTGATTTTGGAAGAAAAACCATTTTGGCTCCCGTGGTTGAGCCCGTGTGTGTATAATTATATAGCCTGCTTTACAGTTTTATTGTCTATGTTCTATTGGGCTTCGGCTCACGGTGTGAAATTTTGCTGTAAAGTCTTTTCAGGTGAGCATGATGAGTTGACCTAGTTACAGAGGTAATGGAAGATTTGTGGTAGTTTTTCCTTTTTGAGACATGTACTTACACATGTGATGCCTGTTGAGGCTAGTTTTGTACGCCTTTTTTGCAATTTGTTTATTCATGTTTGAGGATGTATGTTTTCAGTTTATGAGAGTTGAACTGTGAAAACTTTTATCCAAATATTGTATATTTTGATTATCAACCGTGAAACCTACTTTTCTTAAATGGGTGTTTTGGTGGGCTTTCGTGTGACCCGGATGTTTGGGGCGTGACAAAACACAGTTACTTTGTTAAGGATAACTAAAAACTCTTTCTAAGAATAGTTCATCACATTTTTCACGAAAATATAGAAAATGATGCATTTGCTTGAACATGAAAATATCGAAGATTATACAGAAACTTCTCAGTATTGCAAATAGAAATATATTTCTGGCTCAATCGTCACAAATTTAAAACGCATGACCACTTTCTCAAATCTAGACACAAACCCCAACAGTGTCCAAGTAGTCCTCAACCTCACGATCAGGAGTTTTGACGGTACCGTAATCTCAGTTCTCAATGCACGGATAGCAACGTGATGGAATGAGGGCCACTCTCTACTAAGCACGAGTGGGTATGTGTTATAACTCGGGACTTAGCCCACAAAGCTTTTAAGGCAAAATCCCCGCTCAACGGGAAATCTTCCCTATAGGGAGAACAACACCTATAATTAGGCAACCTCCCCTAACAGGATACAAAGGGGCGAAAACCCTTATAACTTGGCACTTTGAAACAAGCACACAACCTTAATCATACTTTCATAGTAACATCATGCTTAGCTCAGAATATCATGGATAGCACACTTGAATTAAAAACATCATGACTTTTGAAAATAATAGGTTCATGCGATCAAAAAAACTGGTCATAGTTCAAAACATGCGCTTCAAAGAATTTTCAAGCATCATTTACATAAGTTCAAGTTCAAGATAATGGCTAAGTACTCTCACCTTGTATTATATACGTATGAACCATGCCTCCCCCGGCAAGCTAAGCAGAACCCTCGAATTCTTCAACCTTCATGCCTAACAAGCAAAACACGACTTGACCGTTAACACGAAATTCTTCCCTTTTTGCATGTGAAATTAAGACGATTCGGACCATTGCATGTTTTCTTTGATTTTAGGGACCATGGCTACTTTCTTTTTAGGTTTAAGGGGTACTACACAATTGCCTAATTCTTCACTTGTTTGAGGATTTAACTTAACCATTTATTACTTTCTTCCAATCACTAAATTCCAAGGTACCACAGCATTTTGAGGTATTTATATTTGGAGTTCAATTATGATTTTGGGTGAAGATTTAGATTAAACTATTCTCTACAACTTTCGTGTTTTACACCAAGGCCAAAACCTAAGGCAACTAGGTAAAAAACTTGACAGAAACAAAAATAGTTCAGCACTTGCACAGCAAATTGGCCACAAAAGTGTCTTGGTTGGTCTCAGCATTGGGGTATCAGATCAAGTCTAAATGAACCCATTTTTGAGTATGTTCCAGTTCAACATGTCCCTACATGTTTCATGTGTAGTGCTAAGGGTAGTTGTTTGGAACAAGTTAGACTTTTTGGCTATTTTAGAAAATAGGTTTTGTAAGCCGCCAAAACTCAGCAGAGCCGATTTTGGACAAAGGATTTGAAACGGTTTTGGGGTACTTTAAGGTCATATGGACCTCTTTTGGAATAGGTTACTGTAGACACCCCAATTTGAGCCCGCCTAATCTTAGGTGAATCCGATGATGAAAATAGGTGGAATAGTGCCTCAGTTCGATCCTCAAGAAGTGATCCAAGCTCGGCATTTGAACCCAAAACCTTCAAATCAAAGAAAAATTTTGTCGAACCATCAAAACTTATTGTCCAAGTAAGGTGACTACCATTTCATTGTAGCGACCGTCAATAGAACCTCTTGGAAACCCTAGCCAAAAGTGGCGACCGCCGCCTTAAACCTTGCGACCGCCAACTTACATTATGGCGATCGCCGCCTTAAACCTTGCGACCACCAACTTACATTATGGCGACCGCCAATAGAATCCTTTGGAACCTTTTTTCAACATGGCGACCGCCATGCCCAATATGGTGACCGCCAAATCCAAATGGCCTAACGTGTCCCAAAACGTGACAGCATCTCATTGGTTGATGAACTCTATAAATACCGCACCTCTGGTACGTTTTCGAGGACAGAAAATGAGTGAGAGGTTTTGAGAGACAAGCTTTGCCGAGTCACCGAGCAATTTCGAGCCCTAATATCGAAGCCCTGCTGAGACACCAAATTCTGACTTTCTGACGCCTACATTGAAGCCTTTCTTGGATCACCACCCGAGGATTGGCTCATCGAAGTACATTCCCGACTTGAGGATTCCCCGGCAATTCAGGTATTCTGTTTGGATCTTCGATCCTTCTAACTCCACCCTCTCTCTTTTGGAGTGAACGGGTTAACTTTCAATTTCAATTTGCATGTCTCTTTTGTTTATGTAATTTACTTTGTTTATTAGGTAAATTGCCTCATGTATTTTTCTTATGTAATTTGTTCAAAATTTAGTTATTAACTCCTTCACTGTCACACCCCAAAATTCGGGATCACGTAAAAATTCACCAAACACCAGTTTTAATAAAATAGAGTTTTATATCATCAAAACCATCTGTTGAAACCAATGGAAAACCCAACAAAAGATATCTCTCATAAATAAAAGACATGCAGTTCCAACATGCACACAGTATATCGCCTTATGGCATACAACAACTGCCTTCAGGTTCAGGCATACCCAAAAGAAAAACTATAAAAATCTTCCACCACTGCGGGCACCGCCAAAGCTACACCTCATCCATGACATCATCACCTAAAAAAGGTTTTGTACAGAAAATCCCACCCGTGAGCCAAAACCTAATAGAAACAGACAATAAAGCTGTAAAGCAAGAAATAGGCAATCATATAGCGTGGGAGCACACCTAACCACAAAACCCAAAAAGTTTTCCATCCAAAACCCATGCCTCATGGGACCGGAAAGATAATCACAAGTTCTATACGGAGCACCACGACGTAAATGCTAACTTTACGGGCCCGAAACCCGAGGGACAAGAGCACCCAACAGACCTTCTTTATGGGAACTATCCTGAAGGATAACAAAGGTACCTACTCTGTGCACGTTTTTGGACTTTCACCGAGGGCAACTCGTGCCAAATACCCGTCATTCCGGTACATCTAGAGAATCTTTTAAAAATCAAACCGTAGCTCAACTACAAAAAAAATATTTCACAAATATACATTATATATGTATATATAGATCCATCCACCAACATGGTGATCAACAAAACATTTTCAAATGTTTTTTTTTCATTTTCAACAAAACGTTTCAAAACCAAAGACTCAACGCCGAAGGCAAGCTCTAAACCTCCAAAACACCAAGTGTTGAGATTTTTCACAAAACTACTATTTTCCACCGTTTTCAAGAAAATCCTTTACAAACCATATTACCACATGTCATAAAGTACTATATGC
This sequence comes from Heliamphora exappendiculata, assembly GCA_034768845.1. NCBI lineage: Eukaryota > Viridiplantae > Streptophyta > Magnoliopsida > Ericales > Sarraceniaceae > Heliamphora > Heliamphora exappendiculata. The sequence goes on from JAOTRH010001737.1 coordinate 29,953, forward strand.
CAAGAAAAGCTAACAACATGCTTTCTATCAGAAAAACAAGGCTTAAACAGAAAATATGACATTTTATGCATTTTCTACCCGGTAAAAACATATATAATTGCATATAACACCCTCATAACAGCAGTAGGTCTAGAATCCTGCCTCGGCGAGTCGAAACTCAAAGCCTCAAAATTTGAGCCACGTCGGAACAAGAATCTGATCAGCTGAACACAAAGCTAGCAGCGTGAATAGCAGGGATCCACAAGCTAATCGTCAAAAACTAGGCTCGGGCAGGTCAAATATGTAGAGAGAAGGCAGAGAGAATGGAAGAAATAAGCTCTTCCAAATATTCCAGCCCCTGGAACTACTTATAGGCTCTGCCAAAAAGAAGTTCAGTCGACTAAAGAGGCCACTTCAGTCGACTGATGCTCCTCGAAAAACATGAACCGCCACAGTTCAGTCGACCGAACCTCTTGGTTTAGTCGACCGAACTCAAGAAAACCAGTTCAGTCGACTGGACCAAGCCCTCTAGTCAACCGAACCCAAGGGTCTCAACCTATTGTTTTTGGTTTTGGGATTTCTGTTCTAAGGCCAACCAAATATGCCTAAAAGAGGTATGAGAAGACGTAAAACACATCTATACATGCTGTTCTACAACACCAAAGCATTAACCATGCGTCGATGATAAGCATAACATGAAGGAAACATGCCATCATTTATATATATCAAAAATAAAACGGTACAGGGTCTCACAACTCTCTCCCCTTAAAGAATTTTGCCCCCGAAATTCCTTACAAGGTCCCGAGGTAAACAGGTCTGGGTATCTAGCACGCATCCCAGACTCAAGCTCCCAAGTCGCTTCCTCAACCCCATGATGAAGCCACTGAACTTTGACATAAGCAATCGTTCTCCCCTGCAACACTTGCTCCTTTGTATCCAAAATCCTCACTGGGCGTTCCTCATACGTGACATCCTCATCAACCTACAACTCGGTCCAATCCAGAACATGAGAAGGATCAGGCTCGTACGTCCGAAGCAACGAAACATGAAAGATGTTGTGCACATATGCTAACTGAGGTGGCAAAACCAGACAGTATGCTACCACCTCAATCCTCTCTAGGATCTCGAAGGGTCCAATAAAACTTTGTGATAGCTTCCCGCGACGACCAAATCTCATCAGCCCTCTATGTGGCGAGACCTTCAGGAACACGTGATCTCCCACTGCAAACTCCAAAGGTCTCATCCTCTGATCTGCATAACTCTTCTGGCGGCTTTGAGCTGTCAACGCTGACGAATCACAACAATCTGTTCCGTCGTCTCCCGTACTAAGTCGGGTCCCAAAACAGTAGTCTCTCCCACCTTTGTCCAACAAACAGACGACCTACACGGTCTACCATACAGAGCCTCATACGGTACCATTCCAATACTAGTCTGGTAACTCTTGTTGTATGCAAACTCTACTAACGATAGATGATCCTCCCAGGAACCCCAAAAATCAAGCACACATGCTCTCAGCATGTCCTCCAAAATCTGAATGGTCCCTCTTAGACTGACCGTCGGTTTGAGGAAGAAAAGTTGTGCTAAAAGTCAAGCTCGTCCCCAAAGCCACCTGAAGACTCTGCCAAAAGCGCGATGTAAAGCGTGCGGCTCGATTAGAAACGATTATCACAGGTACTCCATGTAGTCAGACTATCTCTTGAATGTACAATCTACTAAATCTGTCCATTGGATCTCTCACTCAAATAGGGAGGAAGTGCGCAGATTTCGTCAACCTATCAACCACAACCCAAATAGCATCATGTCCCGCCGGCGATCGAGGAAGTCCTGATACAAAATCCATTGTGATATTCTCCCAATTCCACTCTGATATAGGTAACAGTTGCAACAATTCAGCTGGTCTTTGGTGTTTCACCTTCACTTGCTGACAAGTAAGGCATCGAGAAACAAATCGAAACATATCTCTCTTCATTCCCGTCCATCAGAACTAATGACTTGCATCTTCGTGCCTCCCGAATGCACTGCAAGACACGAGTGATGAAACTTATGTAGCACCTCAGCACGGCACGATTCTGGTATAAACAATCTCCCTGTCAGCCTCAAACTCTGATATGAACCCACCGTCCATCCTGCTGTGTCCTTCCCACTAGCAATGTGGTCCCAAATCATCTGAGCCTCCAGATCGATCCGCTGAGCCTCCAACAAGCGTGCAACCAATGCGGGCTGTGAAGCTACTGAATACAAAGTGCGCCTTCCCCTGTCTCCCTAAGACACAATCAAACTCCCCAACATCTCCAAGCATATCCCACTCGCATCTAGCCACATAAGCTAATGAACTATGAGATCTCTTGCTAAGCGCATCAGCTACAACATTTACCTTACCCGGATGGTACTGCAAATCAAAGTCGTAGTCCTCCAGCAACTCCATCCATCTTCGTTAGTGAAGATTCAAGTCCTTCTGTGAAAACAAGTACTTTAGGCTCTTGTGATCAGAGAAGACCTCAAAACGCTAACCATACAGATAGTGACGACATGTTTTCAAAGCAAAGACCACGGCTGCCAACTCTAGATCATGTGTCGGGTAGTTCCTCTCGTGCGTCTTTAACTGCCGGGATCCATAAGCTATTACTTTGCCTTCCTGCATCAGAACGCAACCCAAACCATCATGTGATGCGTCGCAGTACACGGTGTAATCCAAACCTCACTCGGGAATAATCAACACTCGCACATAGGTCAATCTCCTAGAAAGCTGACTCACAGGACTTGCTCCACACAAACGTGATTCCTTTCCGTGTCAAACGCGTCATCGGTGCTGCAAGCCTAGAGAAGTCCTTCACAAACTGCTGATAATAACCCGCTAGACCCAGAAAATTACAGATCTCAAAAACATTCTTCGGTCGCTACCAATCCGTTACTGCATCAGTCTTCGTCGAGTCCACTGATACCCAATCCTTCGACACCACGTGCCCAAGGAATCTCACCTCTATCATCCAGAACTCACACTTCTCGAACTTCGCTTACAAGCAATGTTCTCTTAGAAGCTGTAAGACAACACGCAGATGCTCCTCATGAATCTCCCTTGTGGGTGAATAAACCAGAATGTCATCCACGAACACGACTACAAAACTATCCAAATAAGGGTGGAAGATACGGTTCATCAGACCCATGAATGTAGCTGGAGCGTTTGTCAGATCGAACGGCATAACCAAAAACTCGTAGTGACCATTGCGAGTCCGAAAGGCGGTCTTCACTATGTCCTCGTCCCTAATCCTCAGCTAATGATACTCTGACCTCAAGTCAATCTTTGAAAAGCAGCGGGACCCCCTCAGCTGATCAAATAAGTCGTCAATCCTCGGCATCGGATACTTATTCTTCATCGTTACCTGGTTCAACTTCCTGTAGTCTATACACAATCTCAACGAACCATCCTTCTTCTTCGCGAACAAAGCTGGAGCTCCTCACGGCGACGTACTCGGCCGCACAAACCCCTTGTCTAGCAACTCCTGCAACTGCACCTTGAATTATCTTAACTCAGCCAGTGCAAAGCGATATGATGGCATAGAGATAGGAGCCGCTCCTGGAACAAGATCAATAAAGAACTCCACATCTCGACTCGATGGTAACTCAAATAAATCATCAGGAAAGACATCCAGATAGTTGCATACCACAAGAGGTAACACCCTTCGAACTCCAACTGGCTCATCCAACCTAAGCGCAGATAAGAGAAAACCCAAATATCCTCGAACTCGGGTAACATTGGGCATAGACATCAAGCCCTCATCCCGATCACCCATAAAGTAAAAGTAGTCACCCTCCGGCGTACAGATCGACACTCTCCGTCACTCACAATCTATAAAGGCACGGTAGGTAGTCAGCCAGTTCATCCCTAGGATGACGTCAAACATGGTCATGTCTAGAATAACAAAGTCAAACTCTAAACAATGACCGGCGACTTTCAACACGCAGGATCTACAGACAAGACTCAATGTCACATTCCCACTGACTGGGGTCTCTACGCTCATAGTACCACCCAACCAGTCCATGTCCAACCCCAAAGCAGAAGCAAAAGCAGATGATATAAACGAATGTCATGCTCCGGTGTTGATAAGAACACTGGCTCATGATCTAAAGATTAGAAAAGTACCTCTGATCGTGGCTGGCGTAACAGCAGCAGCAGATGTAATGGGTGCTTTAGAAGCACTGCGATCAGCAAGAACATAAGCCCTGGCCTGTGGCAGTCCAGTCTGCCCATTATAACCCTGAGTCAATGGTTACCTCACTGACTGAGCTGACGCACCTCCCTCTGCAAACCTAGATGTCTGGGACCTGGGCTGTTGTGGAGCCTGTCGTCTCTGTACAGATGAAGCAACCGACGCTCCTATTGCACCCTGGACATTTCCCTCTCTGGCACAATGTCTGCAGATGTTCCCGGACTGACCACACTCAAAGCATATCGGTGGGTCCCTCACCTATGACTGACTCGGCGCTGAACTCTAAACCTGGCCTCTCTGCTCTGGCCTTCCTGTCGAGGCCACTGAAAGTGTAGGTGCAGACGACTGCGGCTGATACGAACCGGCAGCATGAGAACTAGGTCTAGACAATCTCTGGCACTTTTTCCCGCGCCTCTGGAACTATGCATCTCCATTGCCCTGCTGGCTCCCGCTCTCTCTAATCCTGCGGCTATTTGCCAATGAGTTCTCTACCCGGATAGCAGCTTCCACCAGCTTGATGTACACCTCCACATTCGGAGCTGCAACCCTATCCTTGATAGCTGGTCGAAGTCCCCTCTCAAACCTCGAGTACGCAACTCCTCTGTCGATACCATCTCTGGTGCAAATCGCGATAGATTCGCGAACTTGGCCTCATGCTGGACCACAGAAAGATTCCCCTAAACAAGGGAGACGAACTCCTCTCGGTAAGTATCTCTCGAAGATCTCGAGAAATACTTCTCCAAGAAGACACTCGTGAAAGCGACCCACGTATCCTCCACCGTGGTCTTGGAAAACTTCCACCACTCTCTAGCATCTTCCCGCAATTGGAACGCCACCAACTTTACCCGCAAAGCATCCTCCTCGATATCCAGAGTATCGAAGATCGATGTGGTCACTTCTAACCACTCAGTAGCAACTTTGGAGTCTGGTTCCCCAGCAAAAGTTAGAGGATCCAACCGCCGAAACTCCCTCATAGCCACAAAAGCCCTTAGCTCAGGAACCCGTACACTAGCCCTTGTCACTTCTGCCATAATTCACATAGTGGCAAGCATCTCCTGGACAACGTCAGCACCATCCACTTGTTCCTGTGGGGCATGAACGTCTCCCTCCTCTAGAACCTAAATATAAGCACGACCACGACCACGACCACGACCCCGTCTCTGCGCTCCCCGTGTAGACATAGTTCTATAGGAAGCAATATAAACCGGATAAGCTTTCCTACAACATGTTACTACGTAACAGAAACACATAACGCACATAAGCATGCTATCACGTAGCCACGTAAGGTTATGCAAACACATCTCACATACCGAGGACAACTAACAAGACAGGCTTGTCCATTTGGATAACGTATTCAGATTCCTTGCTAGAATACACGTCGGCCAAATGTGCTTCTAACTTAGCTTCCAAATATGTTTAACCAAACTCCCTAAGGCAAGACTTATCAATCCTGAGATTCAACCTCCATACCCACATATACACAACTATCATGCTCAGAAAGCTATTAACATGTTATAAACCAATGTTTAAACACATGCAAGCAAGCATATATAATCAACCTCACCAGATGATAAACCCTCTTCCCATGGCTCTTAGGTATTCGAACCCAGAGCTCTGATACCAAGTTGTCACACCCCAAAATCTGGAATCACGTGAAAATCCACCAAACACCAATTTTAATAAAATAGAGTTTTATATTATCAAAACCATCTGTTGAAACCAATGGAAAACCCAACAAAAGATATCTCCCATAAATAAAAGACATATGGTTCCAACATGCACACAGTATATCGCCTTATGGCGTACAATAACTGCCTACAGGATCAGGCATTCCCAAAAGGAAAACTATAAAATTCTTCCGCCACCGTGGGCACCGCCAAAGCTACACCTCATCCATGACATCATCACCTGAAAAAGGTTTTGTACAAAAAATTCCACCAGTGAGCTGAAACCCAATAGAAACAGACAATAGAGTTGTAAAGTAAGAAATATGCAATCATATAGAGTGGGAGCGAACTCAACCACAAAACCCAATAAGTTTTCCATCCAAAACCCACAAGTTTTCCCATCAGACTACACCAGTCTCCCAAAAATAGTTTTATTTCATAAAACCCATGTTTTCATCCTTCAAACCAGGTGTTGCAACACATGCAAATAACCAACTATAGTTAAGAAAAAACAGTAACCAAAAACATTGTTCCCTCACGGAATGTACCATCGTGGAAAAAGAAGAATAGCGTCCTATGTACCGACTCCGTCATAAGGGGACAGAGGTAACAACTATAGATCCATGTCCATTATCTAAACCCCATGCCTCATGGGACCGGATAGATAATCACAAGTTCTATACAGAGCTCCATGGCGTAAATGCTAACTTTACGGGCCCGAAACCCGAGGGACAAGAGCACCCAACCGACCTTCTTTATGGGAACTGCCCCGAAGGATAAGAAAGGTACCTACTCTGCGAAGGTTTTTGAATTTTCACCGAGGGAAACTTGTGCCAAATACACGTCATCCCGGTACATCTAGAGAATCTTCTAAAAATCGAACCGTAGCTCAACTACGAAAAAAATATTTCACAAATATACATTATACATGTATATACAGATCCATCCATCAGCATGTTGATCAACAAAACATTTTCAAATGTTTTTTACTCTTTTCAACAAATGTTTCAAAACCAAAGACTCAACCCCAAAGGCGAGCTCTAAACCTCCAAAACACCAAGTGTTGAGATTTTTCACAAAACTACCATTTTCACCGATTTCAATAAAACCCTTTGCAAACCATATTACCACATGTCATAAAGTACTATAAGCCAAGAAAAGCGAACAACATGCTTTCTATCAGAAAACAAGACTTAAACAGAAAATATGACATTTGATGCATTTTCTACCCAGTAAAAACACATATAATTGCATATAACACCCTCATAATAGTAGTAGGTCCAGAATCCTACCTCGGAGAGTCGAAACTCAAAATCTCAAAATTTGAACCGCGTCAGAACAAGAATCTGATCGGCCGAACACGAAGCTAGCAGCGTGAATAGTAGGGATCCACAAGCTGATCATCAAAAACTAGGTTCGGGCAGGTCAAATGTGTAGAGAGAAGGCAGAGAGAATGGAAAAAAATAAGCTTTTCCAAACATTCCAGCCCCTGGAACTACTTATAGACTCAGCTAAAAAGCAGTTCAATCGACTGAAGCTCCTCGAAAAACGTGAACCGCCACAGTTCAGTCAACCGAACTCAAGAAAACCAGTTCAGCCTACTGGACCAAGCCCTCCAATCGACCGAACCCAAGGGTCTCAACCTACTGTTTTTGGTCTCGGGATTTCTGTCCTAAGGCCAACCAAACAAGCCTAAAAGAGGTTCGAGAAAGCGTAAAACGCACCTATACATGTTGTTCTACAATGCCAAAGCATAAACCATACATCGATGATATACATAACATGAAGGAAACACGTCGTCATTTATATATATCAAAAATAAAACAGTACAGGGTCTCACATTCACATTCACACTTAACACATTTGGTATTTTCTTTCTTTCGTTAAATCATTAATTAGTGTTAACATATTTTGGCAATTATAACTTAATAATGTTGTTAATTGTTATAATAATGCACTTACATTTATGTGAATGTAGTAATTAATACTACATTTCACATTTAAATTAAATAGTTATTTTTAATTTATTTTATATTTCTAGCATTAGTTTAATTTTCTTTACTAGCATTTATTTTCTTTTCTTTTCTAGTTATATTAATTTGATGTCCCTTTCTTTTAAGTATTAGTTCAATATTTTTTTTAAATTTTTATTTAAAGTTTCTTTTCTTGCAATATTAGCTTTAATTTCTTTTCAGTGCACCATTTTCATTTTCTTTTCTATTCTTATAATATTAGTTTGGTACTCCTTTTCTTTTAATGTTAGTATTTGTCTTTTCTTTTTAAGCGCCATTTTCTTTTCTTCTTATAGCTTTATTTTCTTTTTTTATAATACTTGCTTTTCTTCATTAAACCGAAAAATCATAAAAAGGTCTTTAGTCTAATTTTCATTCTTTAAATGTAATTTTCTTCCCCATTTGCTTCCCTTTTCCTTTATTTTCTTTTATCTCTTTCAAAATGCAAATAGTTAGATTTCTCTTTTGTTTTTTCATTCATTTTCTTAGCTTTTCATTTTAGAATGATTTTCTTTATAAACCTTTTCTTATTTTTCTTTTTCTTAAACCTTTAAATTATCTTTATTATGAAACCATTATTTCCCTAAGTAAGTTTTTTTTACATTTAGTATTAAATATTCACCATATCAATGTTTCTCTAAATGTATGTTTTAATATGCATGTTTTTAGTTACTTTGAAATTATGTTTAAGATAGTTTAGTTTATTTCTTGCTAATAATTCATGTTTAGGTAATTTTAAAAATTTCTAGCATATTTTTGTTCAGTTATTTGAATCATGCTAGCTTAGGTTGTTTCAATGATATTGCATGCGGGTGTGTTCCATGTATCCTTTAGTTAGACTTAGGAATTCATCCCTTTATTTGTCCGAATTTGGAGTGCTATGTACATATGTTATGTATTTTTCATATTTGATTTCAGATGTTCTCTCTTCGCCTCTATTTTCTTTATTTGCATGCATTTGAGATATTTTATTAAAGAACTAATGATAATTAGTAGAGGCCAACCTTATGGTTGGGCGAACAGGGTGCCTAACACCTGCCCCGATTCGTACCTTAGCCCTCAAACTATTTTTCTCTAGTTAACGTTTTCAAGATCAGTAGCCATTTTTATTTTTCTTAGTTTTTCTCAAAAACTAAGTGGCGACTCTATTTTCATCAAAAAGGGGTTTTCAAAATTTAGCTTTCAAGGTGTTAAAATATTTTCTAAACATCTTTGAAATCTCTTATTTTTGACCATTTTCCAAAAACTACTAAATCCTAACGCAACAGTATTTTCTGGCGACTCTGTTGGGGACTGGTTTCTAAAATCAAATAAGAGGGCTAGACTTGAAAGCATCATTGGTTCTTAATAAAAATTTTCATTTGCATTTTCACACGCATATGCATTATTCTTCAAACCCCCTGCCTCGTCGACCTAATACCCCGATCGTTTATCCGTTTCGGGAATTATTGGGAAGACGGGTAAGCCTTACTAACTGTACGCTTTCATAGGTGCAGTAAAAGAGTTCGGGCATACTATTTGACCATGTCCTGCACCACTTCAAGCGTGGGAGGTATATACCCGGCTCTATTCAGAAGGTACCCTGTTTGATTGACCAAAATCGGCCTTTTCCATATAGTGGACTTAGAACTCTTCTTTAGGTGCTATTGACCCTGTTAGGATTATGTATTTTTTTTATTGTATGTTTTTCTTGCGTATTGTTAGGATTATTCGTCCGGATTAGGTTAGTTCCTTTCCCGGGTTCAGCTTGGGTTTTTCTTTTATACCTTGTTGATTAGGTTAGCTTTTCTTTTAGGTTTTTACCCGGGCCTTGTTCTTCACCATGTTCAGATTTCACACCATAGTTTTCTTCTCAGGGTCATGCCCGTGTTTCGTTTCAAGGCCTCTAGGATAGTTTCTCTCTCCTCTGGGTTCTTCTCATGTTGTTGGTTTTCTCCGCCATTGTTTAAGCTCGTTTGTTTCAAAACTCTTGACATACCGATGAGAGTTAGTCCTTTTTTCTTACCGTTATGCTGCCCATTTTTCGTTGGAATCCTAGATTAAACTAACCTCTTAAAAGTTAGAATTGTTTTATTACCGGAGTGCTGTCTGCTTCCTCGTTTTAGGTAAGCTTTCCTTTTAGAATCTAGTCGATGCCCCTCCTTAGCCATTATTCTGGTTTTTGGGTCACCTCGTTGGTATGCTGCCAGCATGAGCCCAACAAGGGCATCGTTTTAGTCTCTGTGTTTATCTGCTCACGATTTACTATTTTGGGTATCCAAGATATTTGCTATCTGTTGTTAGAATGTTTGCCAGGGAGGTGTCTCACCCCTCTGTATAATTTTTGTATCAAGTGGCACTTACGCTCAATGTACTTTCCTTTCTTGTGGACTCTTGGCTCCTTCGAGTTTGCAATCGCTCTGCTATTATCACAATAAAGTATAATAGCCAATTGAACTGAAGGCATCACATCTAGATCCAACAGGAAGTTACTAAGCCAAACGGTCTCCTTGGCTGCTTCAGAAGTTGCCAAGTACTCGGCATCCGTGATGAAATCAGCAATGCAAGACTGCTTGATACTCCTCCAACTTATAGCTCTACCTCCTAAGATAAACACATATCCGAAGGTAGACTTACGAGAATCTTTGTCTGACTAAAAATCCAAGTATGTGTACCCTAAAGGTACTAGACTGTCTAACTGGTAAACTAACATATAATCCCTAATCTTTCTCTGGTACTTGATTATATTCTTTACCGCAGTCCAATGCTCCTTCCCTAGGTTTGACTGATATCTGCTAACCATGCAAACAGCAAAGCAGATGTCGAGTTTAGTGCAAAGCATAGCATACATTAGGCTTTCTACTGTCGAAGTATAAGGAACCACCTTCATCTTCTCTATCTCATCAGGTATCTTAGTATACTAATCCTTGGATAGAGTGATTCTATGCTTGAATGGGAAAAACACTTTCTTGAAATCTTACATAGTAAAATGTGTAAGGATATCATCGATATACTTTGCTTGCGAAAAGCCCAACATCCTTTGTTTTTTATCTCACAAAAGCTTGATTCCGAAGGTGTGACTGGCTTCTCCCAAGTCCTTCATATCGAACTGCCCAGATAATCATACTTTTATCGAAGATAACACCCTCACATCATTTTTGACGAGTAAGATATCATCTATATAAAGTACCAAAAAGACTACCACGCTTTCGTCACGCTTCTTGTACACACAGGACTCATCTGGACTTTGATCAAAATTATAAGACTTTAAGGCTTGATCAAACTGAATATTCTAAGACCTTGATGCCTGTTTAAATCCATAAATGGATCTCTTAAGCTTGCACAACATGTGCTCCTGCCCTTTGCTATGAAATGGTCTGGTTATATCAAATAGATACACTAGTCAAAACTTCTATTAAGAAAAGCTGTCTTGACATCCATTTGCCAAATTTCATAATCGAAACGAGCAGCAATAGATAAGAGAATCCGGATAGACTTAAGCATGGCTACCGACAAAAAGGTTTTCTCATAATCGATTCCTTCTTTCGGAGTGAACCCTTTTGTAACAAGCCTAGTTTTGAAAGTTTCAACTGTGAGAACCGGACCCGTCTCTTTTGAGATATTTATATATGTTGATGTGTTTCTTTCAGTATATCTATCTCTTGGTGTATGCTTTATATTTCCAGTTGTAGAACAACATATTTTGTATAGGTGTTATACATGTTATGCATGTGGGGGGTTTGGCTTGGTTGCCTTCTTCAGTTTTTCTCCCAGCGTTGAGCACTCGAGCGGTGGGGAGCGCACTCGAGTGGGCTGGTGGTAGGGAGTTGGTTCAAGAGGTGATCGCTCCAGCGGTTCTTGGGTGCTCAAGCGGTGGTGTGGCAGGGCCTATGTCAGCAAGGGGTCTGCTCGAGCGGTGCTTGGTCTCTCGAGCAGTGGGTCCTGGGTGCAAATTTCTATAAAGCTTGACAGCCTTGGTTTTTTAGCTAAAAATATCTTTTTGAAGACTATCTCTTTCCCTACACCTTTTCTTTACCTTTTCTCTAGCTTTTGGGAGGGCCCGGGCTTAGTTTTTCGTGGTCGGATAGCAGATCTTTGCTATCGACAGCGTGGGCTTTGTATCCATCTGAACGGATTCTCGTTCCGATAAGGTCAAGTTTTGAGGTGTCCAGCTTTTAGCTCTTTGAGGTAAGATCCTAGACTTTACTACTATTAAAGGGTGTTGTATGTAATTATACTTGCTTTCACTGGGTAGAAATGCATTAAATGTGATTTTCATGTTTTAAATCTTAGTTTTGGGTAAAAGCGGGTTTCATGCCTTTTCTCAATTTTATACATGTTTCGGATCTGTGTATATCCGTGATTTTCAAAAAGAGATTTGAAAACGAGGTATTTTTATGAAAAATATGTTTGTGGCGATTTGGAGCTAACCCTTGGGGTTGAGTCTCAGTTTTGTTGGAACTCTGTTGTTACATGCTTATAGATCTCCAGGTGGATGGATTGGATCTCTTTTATACATGCGATGTAGAACTATTTTACGAGTTTTCGTAGTTGAGCTACGGTTGGATTTTTAAAAGTTTTCCCTAGATGTACCGTAACAGTGGGTATGTGGATGTGGGCTTACATTGCTCCTCGGTGGAAGTCTGGAAATGTGCGTAGCGTAGGTGCTCTGTCCCTTCAGGTTAATCCCCGTAAATTGAGTCGGTTGCCTCCGTGAATGGCGATATGTTGGTGCTTTAGACCCTCAGGTTTTGGTCCCATAAATTAAGCAATAGGTGCTTTGGACCTTTGGGTTAATCCCGTAAATTGAGTCGGTTGCCTCCATTAATGGCGTCATTATCGTGACTCCGTATAGAACTTGTCATTACCGAGCAGGCCTTAAGTGGTGACTAGGGTAATTGGCAGGTGTTTATAGTTGTTGCCTTTGTTTGTGTGGTAGAGTCAATACATAGGATTACATTTTATCTTTCTCCTCGGTTGAGTGGCCTGAGTAGAGCTTATTGTTTATTTACTACTTCACCTTAATTGCGACATGATATCCGTTACGATGATATTTATAGTTTCAGGGATGAAAATGATGGTTTTCAGATGGAAAACTTGTGGTTTTGAGAGAAAACCTTTTTGGCTTTCGTGGTCGATTTAGGTCCCACCATATGATTGTATAGCTTTCTTTACAGCTTTACTGTCTATTTTTTATTGGGTTTCGGCTCACGGTGTGGAATTTTCCTGAAAAATATTTTCAGGTGAGCATGCGGAGTTGACCTAGATTCTTGTGGTGGCGGAAGACTAGTTATAGTTTCCCAATTGTGGATATGTACTTTTACATGTGATGCCTGTTTCAGAAGGCTAATTTTGTATTCCTTGAGGCGATATATTTATTCATGTATGAGATTGTATGTTTATTTTTTTTGAGAGTTGAAATGTGGGGATCTTTATCCAAATGTTGTATCTTTTGGTTTTCAACTGTAAACCTTATATTCAAACACGGTTTTGGTGGGCTTTCTCGTGACCCTGGTGTTTGAGGCGTGACAACTTGGTATCAGAGCTCTGGGTTCGAATACCTAAGAGCTATGGGAAAGAGAGTACATCACCTTGTGAGGATGTATGTGTGCTTGATTGCATGTGTTCAAGAGTTTTCTTACATAATCATGATGATTGTGTATACGTGAGTATGGAAGTTGGGCCTTAGGATTGATTAGTCTTACCCTCGGGCGTTCGAATTAACAAACTTGGGAGCCAAGTTAGAGAAGCGTTTCGCGAACGTGATTTATAGCTAAGAATCTGAGTAGGTTGTCCAGATGGATGAGTCTTTCTTGTTGGTTCTCCTCGGTATGTGAGATATGTGTTAACATGATCTAAGTAGCTATTTGTTAGCATGCTTATTTGTGATCTATCTTTTACGTTAGGAATAACATGTTGTATAGATGCTTATTCTGTTATATTACTTTCGTTTAGCGTTATGTCCACGGCGGGAGGATGAGGCCGAGGTCTAGTCCATGGCCGTGGCCGTGGTTCTGGCCAAAGGGACATTCCAGTCCCAGATGTTGGGGATGCTAATGCAGCCCAAGGACCTGTTGGCGAGGGAGATCTATTGCGTGAGATGGTTGGCTCCATTCGGCAACTGGCTGAGGCTATTAGGGGAAGGGAGAGTGTACTCAAGCCAAGGGCGACGGTCGCGATGTGAGTTTTGCCGTCTGGACCCTCTTACGTTTTCTAGGGATTCCAACCCCACGGTAGCCACTAAGTAGCTAGAGCTGGTCACCAGGACTCTGGACATGCTTTGGATAGAGGAAGACGATTTGAGGGTTACGTTTGCTGCCTTCCAGCTAAGAGGGAGTGCTCACATGTGGTGGAAGTTCGCCAAGACTACAGTTGGAGGCACTTGGGAGGCATTCACAAAGGTATTTCTAGAGAAATACTTTTCAACGATGCTGAGGGATCGCTACAGAGAGCATTTTCTATTTCTGACGCAGGGGACGATAACAGTGATAGAGTATGAGGCTGAGTTTACTAGCCTATCCCGATTTGCACAAGAGATTGTGCCCACTGATGAGTTTCGTGCGAAACAGTTTGAGAGGGGTTTGAGGCCCACTATCAGAGATCGAGTGGCTGCATTCAGGATGTAGGATTTTATAGAGTTAGTAGAGACCTCCATGAAGGTGGAAGACACTCTGAACGAGACGCGCAGAGATAGGGACAGCAGGGGTCAGCAAGATGGGGGACGAGCACAGAGTCAGGGACGCAGGGAGAACAAGCGTCGACGGACATTTGGTCTGAGTTCTCACCCGATGGGGTCGTATCTGCCACAATCTTCTGTATCGATACCTCCCACAGCTTCAACGGGAAGGTCAGAGCATAGAGAGCCTGTTTGTTATAATGCCAATGGCCAGGGCATTGGGTGGTAGAATGTCAGAGTTTAGCTCAAGTTCAGGTACAGTCACAATCGCAGGCTCAGGAAAGGGGGCCAGTGGTATGTTTTGAGTGCGGCCAGTCTGTCCACATCCGTAGAGATTACCCCAGTGGAGGGAGCGTGCAGAGCACAGCTGGAGCACTTGTTACACCTTATGCTCAGGGACGTCAGCTATCTCGATTTGCAGAAGGGGCACCTCGGTACAATCAGGTAGACAGTCGACAGTTCAGGGCCACAGTGGATAGGCTAGAGCTTATGTTCTTACAGATCCTAGTTCATCCAGAGCACCGGTCGTGCCCGATGCTGCTCCTACCACCTCCATGATCAGAGGTACCTTTCTAGTTTATAGATCATGGGCTAGTGTCCTTATCGACATTGGAGCATCACATTCGGTTATATCATCTTCTTTTGCATCTACTTTGGGGCTAGAAATGGACTGATTGGGTAGTACTTTGAGTGTGGAAACCCCAGTCAGTGGAAGTGTGACGTTGAGTCTAGTCTGTAGATCCTACGTGTTGGAGGACGCCGGTCGTTGTTTAGAGTTCAACTTTATTGTTCTAGACATGACCACGCTTGATGTCATCCTAGGGATGGATTGATTGACCACCTATCGTGCCTTTATCGATTACGATCGACGGAGGGTAACGATTTGTACACTAGTGGGAGAATATTTTTTCTTTGTGGGAGACCGAGATGAGGGTTTGATGACTATATCGAGCGCTCTGCGAAACTAGGGCAACCTGGGTTTCCTTTATTCAGCCCTTATGTTGGACGAGGAGGTTAGGGTTCGAGGGGAGTTACCTCCAGTGGTTTGTAACTACCGAAATTTCTTTCGTGACGATCTGTTTGAGTTGCCACTGAGCCGTGAGGTAGAGTTTTCCATTGATCTAGTTCCCGGAGCTGCTCCCATATCTATACCATCTTATAATTTTGCACCCGCCAAGTTGTGTGAACTCAAGGTACAACTTCAGGAGTTGCTTGATAGGGGGTTCATCCGTCTGAGTACTTCACCGTGGGGAGCTCCTGCTCTTTTTGCTAAGAAGAAGGATGGATCTTTGCGTATGTGTGTCGACTAACCGAAGCTGAATCTGGTGACATTGAAGAACAAGTATCCGATGCCAAGAATAGATGATTTGTTTGATAAGTTGAAGGGTTTGAGCTGCTTCTCGAAGATTGACTTGAGATCGGGTTACCACCAGTTGAGAATTAGGGATGAAGACATAGCGAAGACTGCCTTCCAGAGTCGCTATGATCACTACGAGTTTCTGGTCATGCCGTTCGATCTGACGAACGCGCTAGCTATGTTCATGAGTTTGATGAACCGGATCTTCCATCAGTATTTGGACAGTTTTGTGGTGGTGTTTGTGGATATACTCATCTACTCACCTACTAGGGAGGCGCACGAGAATCACCTGCGGATCGTACTACAAATTTTGAGAGAGCATCGCTTGTACGCGAAGTTCGATAAGTGTGAGTTTTAGATGTCTAAGATGAGGTTTCTTGGACACATAGCGCCGTCAGATGGGGTGTCAGTGGATTCGTCAAAGACATGCCGTGACTAGTTGGAAGCAACCAATGAACGTCTTTGAGATTCGTAGTTTTTTGGGTTTTGTAAGGTACTATCGGCAATTCGTGAAGGATTTTGCGAGACTTGCTGCACCGACGATGCGTCTGACGCGAAAGGGAGTTGTGTTAGTTTGGAGTGAGTCCTGTGAATTGGCATTCCAGGAGCTGAAGATGAGGTTGACTAGCGCGCTAGTGTTGATTATTCCAGAGCGAGGCTTGGGGTATACAGTATACTGTGACGCATCACATGATGGTTTAGGTTGTGTTCTGATGCAAGAAGGAAAGGTTATAGCCTTTGTTTCTTGACAGTTGAAGACGCACGAGAGGAACTACTCGACACACGACTTGGAGTTAGCAGCCGTGATTTTTGTTTTGAAGACATGGCGTCACTATCTTTATGGTGAGCACTTCGAGATTTTTTTCGATCACAAGAACTTAAAATACTTATTCTCGCAGAGGGATCTGAACTTGCGCTAACGACGATGGATGGAGTTATTAGAGGATTATGATTTTGACTTGTAGTACCATCTAAGGAAGGCCAGTGTTGTGGTAGATGCTCTCAGTAGGAGATCTCACGGGTTATTAGCTTCTGTGGCTATACATGAATGGGACATGCTTGGAGAGATTGGAGAGTTTGATCTTTATCTTGGAGAGACAGTGATGGGTGCCACTTTATTTTCAGTAGTTACTCGACCAGCGTTGATAGCATGTGTGCTAGAGCTCCAGTAAACAGATCAGGAGGCTCAGATGATCCGAGATCGTGTTGCTAGTGGAGAGGATACAACAGGATGGGTTGTAGGTCAGATCAGAGTCTAAGATTGGCCTGGAGGTTATTTATGCCCAAGTTATGTTGTGCTTATATACTACAAGAGTGTCATCATTCTTGACTTGTTGTGCATCCTAGAGGCATGAAGATGCACCATGGCCTACGTCGTCAGTTTTGTTGGACAGGAATGAAGAGAGATGTGATCCAGTTTGTCTCTCGGTGCCTTACTTGTCAGAAGGTAAAGGCGGAACACCAGAGACCAACGGGATTACTATAGCCGTTACCGATATCAGAGTGGAAGTGAGAGCACGTCACGATGGACTTTGTGTCAGGACTTCTTCGGTCACCTAGGGGACACGACGCCGTATGGGTTGTGGTCGATAGGTTGACGAAGTCTGCACACTTTCTACCCATCTGCGTGAAGGATTTAGTGGATAGACTGAGTCAGTTGTATGTCAGAGAGATAGTCAGGTTGCATGGAGTGCCAGTATCTATCATTTCTGATCGAGACCCGCGCTTCACATCGCGCTTTTGGCAGAGTCTTCAGGAGGCCATGGGGACGAACTTGATGTTCGGTACTGCTTTTCACCCACAAATGAATGGTCAGTTTGAGAGGGCTATACAGATTCTGGAGGATATGCTGAGGGCTTGTGTTCTAGACTTTAGAGGTTCATCGGAGGATCATGGGAGGATCATCTACCGTTGGAAACATTTACATACAACAACAGCTATCAGTCTAGTATTGGGATTGCACCGTATGAGGCTTTGTATGGTAGACCATGTAGATCAGAGGAGACGACCTTTGGAGTTTGCTGTGGGAGATCACATGTTTCTGAAGGTCTCGTCACGTAGAGGTTTGATGAAGTTTGGTCGTAGCGGGAAGCTATCACTGCGTTTCATTGGACCTTTTGAGATCCTCGACAGAGTTGGAGAGGTTGCTTATCGTTTGGCTTTACCACCTTAGTTAGCATTTGTGCACAACGTGTTCCACGTTTCTATGTTTTGGAGGTATGAGCCTGATCCTTCTCATGTGTTAGATTGGGCTGAGCTGCGGGTTGATGAGGATGCCACTTATGAGGAGCGTCCAGTGAGGATTCTTGATATAAATGAGCAAGTGTTGTGGGGAAGAACAATTGCTAATGTCAAGGTCCTATGGCTTCGTCACGGGATTGAGGAAGCGACATGGGAGCTTCAGTCTGGGATGCGTGCTAGATACCCAGACCTATTTACTTCATGACCTTGTTGCGAATTTCGGGGGCAAAATTCCTTAAGGGGGGAGAGTTATGAGACCCAGATCCATCTCTTTTGAGATATTTCTATATGTTGATGTGTTTCTTTCTGTATATGTATCTCTTGATGTATGGTTAGTATTTCCAGTTGTAGAACAGCATGTTTTGTATAGGTGTTATACATGTTATGCATGTGGGGGGTTTGTCTTGGTTGCCTTCTTCAGTTTTTCTCCCAGCGTTGATTGCTCAAGCGGTGGGGAGCGTGTTTGATCGGGCTGGTGGTAGGGAGTTGGTCCGAGAGGTGACCGCTCGAGCAGTTCTTGGGCGCTCGAGTGGTGGTGTGGCAGGGCCTATGTCGGCAAGGGGTCCACTCGAGCGGTGCTTGGGCGCTCGAGCGGTGGGTCCTGGGCGTGAACTTCTATAAAGCCTGGCAGCCTTGGTTTTTTAGCCAAAAATATTTTTTTCAAGTCTATCTCTTTCCTAACACTTTTTCTCTACCTTCTCTCTAGCTTTCGGGAGGGCCCGGGCTTAGTTTTTCGAGATCGGATAGCAAATCCTTGCTGTCGGCAACGTGGGCTTCATATCCATCTGGATGAATTCTCGTTCCGACGAGGTCAAATTTTGAGGTGTCGAGCTTTTAGCTCTCTGAGGTAGGATCCTTGACTTTACTGCTGTTAAAGGGTGTTGTATGTAATTATAATTTCTTTCACCGAGTAAAAATGCATTAAATGTGATTTTCATGATTTAAACCTTGGTTTTGGGTAAAAGTGGGTTTTACGCCTTTTCTCGATTTTATACATGTTTTGGATGTGTGTATATCTGTGATTTTCAAAAGGAGATTTGAAAACAATGAGTTTTTATGAAATACATGTTTGTGGAGGCTTGGAGCTAACCTTTAGGATTGAGTCTCAGTTTTGTTGGAACTTTGTTGTTACATGCTTGTAGATCTCCAGGTGGATGAATTGGATCTCTTTTATACATGTGATGTAGAACTATTTTACGAGTTTTCGTGGTTGATCTACGGTTAGATTTTTAAATATTTTTCCTAGATGTACCGTGACAGTGGGTATGTGGATGTGGGCTTACATTGCTCCTCGGTGGAAGTCTAAAAACCTGCATAGGTGCTCTGTACCTTTGGGTTAATCCCCGTAAATTGAGTCGGTTGCCTCCATAAATGGCGATATGTGAGTGCTTTGGACCCTCGGGTTTCGATCCCATAAATTAAGCAGTAGGTGCTCTGGACCTTTGGGTTAATCCCGTAAATTAAGTCGGTTGCCTCTGTCAATGGCGTCGTTGTCGTAACTCCGTATAGAACTTGTCATTACCGAGCAGGCCTTGACTGGTGACTAGGGTAATGGGCAGGAGTCTATAGTTATTGCCTTTGTCTGTGTGGCAGAGTTGGTACATAGGATTACATTTTATTTTTCTCCTCAATTGAGTGGCCTGAGTGGAGCTTACTATTTATTTACTGCTTTTCCTTAATTGTGGCATGATATCCGTTAGGATGATATGCATAGTTTCAAGGATGAAAATGATGGTTTCCAGATGAAAAACTTGTGGTTTTGAAAGATAACCTTTTTGGCTTTCGTGGTCGAGTTAGCTTCCACCATATGATTGCATAGCCAGCTTTACAGCTTTACTGTCTATTTTCTATTGGGCTTCGACTCACGGTGTGGGATTTTTCTAAAAAATATTTTCAGGTTAGCATGTGGATTTGACCTAGATTCTGGTGGTGTTGGAAGACTAGTTGTAGTTTTCCTATTTTGAACATGTACTTTTACACGTGATGTTAATTTCAGAAGGCTAATTTTGTACGCCTTGAGGCGATATATTTATTCATGTATGAGATTGCATGTTTATTTTTTTTATAAGAGTTGAACTGTGGGGATCTTTATCCAAATGTTGTATCTTTTGGTTTTCAACTATAAACCTTATTTTCAGAAAGGTTTTGGTGGGTTTTCGCGTGACCCTGGTGTTTGGGGCGTGACATCAACCTTCCTGTATGCTCCCCTCTTTCTCTTGTAGATCCACTTGCATCCAATAGGTTTTATCCCTTCCGGTGGTTCTACAAGTTTCCTGACCTAATTAGAATACATAGATTCTATCTCTAAATTTATAGCCTTTTGTCAAAGATCTACATCTTTATCTTGAAGTGCTTCATTGTAGTTATAGGGTTCAGTATCTAATTTTTCCAGGATTCTATCAAAAGACTCTCCCAAGAACATATACCGATCAGATTGATGAACAATCCTCCCACTACGAAGAAGCAATACCTGCGTCTATGTACTAACAGTAACACGCTATGTAGAATCTGAACCCTGTGCGCCTTTACCCACATGCTCGTCGGGTATGTTATTGGTAGTACCATGTTCATGATTTGCACCTGTCCCGATAATCCTCCCACTATGACGAGGAAATGGGATATCAGTAACTTGTGGTTCTTCTTCCGTTCTATTGTTATTTCCTCTCAATTCTTTCAGAATAATTTTACTCTTGGGCTATGGTACACAATATAATCATCTTCCAAGAATCGGGCATTGGTGCTAACAATGCCATTCTAATCCTTAGGAATATAAAACAAACCATCCTTCATTCTTGTGGAATACCCCACAAAGAAACAGACTTCTATCCTCGGTTCTAATTTACTCGTGTTCTCTTTCAGCGCATGTGCTTGACACCCCTAAATCTGAATATGTCTCAAACTAGGCTTATATCCGGTCTACAATTCTGTGGGAGTAGAAGGTACTGACTTAGGAGGTACCAAGTTTAGAATATAAGCTGCTATCTCTAAAGCAAGTCCCCAAAATGAATCGAGTAATCCTGACTAACCATCATAGACCTTACCATCTCCATAAGAGTTCTATTCATTCATTCTACTACATCATTCTGCTGTGGAGTGCTCGGTGCAATAAATAGAAATATAATTCCTTCTGATGACAGGTAGTCCCTAAACTCTCCAATGATGTACTCCCTAACACGATTGGATCGTAGTGATTTGATACTTTTACCCAAATGCTTCTCTACCTTTGCCTTGAATTTTTAAAATTTTTTAAAGCATTCAGACTTACAGTACATTAGGTAAATGTATCCATACCTTGAATAATCATCAATGAAACTGATGAAGTACTCAAAGCCGCCTCTAACCCAGATTATGATAGGACCACACACATCAAAGTGAACCAGTTCCAACAGTTCTTTAGCTCTATAGCTTTTGGCCAAAAAAGGCCTCCTGGTCATCTTACTCTCTAAGTAAGATTCACAAACTGAAAGTGCATCTACTTTTAATGAACTCAAAGGTCCATCTTCTACCAGTCTATTTATCCTTTTTAGATTAATTTTTCCTAAGCATAAGTGCCAAAGAAACTTTTGGTTCATTAAAGAAGGAAACTTTCTCTTATATGGTAAACTAGATGTGTTATTCAATTCAGTCAGTTGTAGTGTATGAGAGATTCGAGTAATAACATAAAGATCATCCACTAAAAAAGCAGAACAGATAACCCATTTATTATCCTTAATAACTACAAAGTTATTAAAATAAATCAAATATCTGTTTTTAATCAATCTAGAAACGAAAACTAAGTTTTTTCAAATGTAAGATACAAAAAGACAATCTCTCAGTATTAAAATTTGATCTCTACTAAAAATGAGAGTAACATCTCCCACTACAACTTCTGACACCTTTGTATTATTATATGCATGTAAATCTCCCAATCACTAAGTTGTCGAATTTCTTAGAACCTCTGCAATGAATTGCAGACATGATTTGTTTTGTGGTTCCCGTATCTACACACCAAGTACCGATAGATAACACCGCTAAACATGTTTCTACAACCAGTGAAAAGAAATTATCCTGTTTGTTCATCTTACTGACATAAACTGGACATTGCTTTTTCTAATGCCATATCTCATTACAGTGAAAATATCTGCCTTTCGAATTTTTCACACCAGTTTGTGGCCCACTAACTACCATGGAAATCGTACTACCCTATTTCTGAACATTTTTTTTCTTCATCCCTTTTAGTCTAAAGAAAGAACCCTTTTAAAAAATAAACACATTTTTTGGCATTAAAGGAATACCATTGGAAGTTAAAATTATATCCAAGTTACTTTTCAAGTCAACAAAATTCGATCCCATTAATTTGTTTTCTTTGAGTATTGACACAAGTAGATTGAAAGTTATTTTAATCCTGAGAATCACATAATTAAAATAACCGTTAATTATGACGAGTAAAATTTTAAATTTATTTTAATTTGGTTCCCTTTACCATTTTAAAAAAGAAAATTTGTCAGTAACCTGGTACCTTGTGAATTGCATGCCTCGATGGAAAGATGTCTATTATCCATCGTTTATCCAGATAAGCTAATTCCTATTAATTTTACTATTTAGACAACTGACTCTGCCAAGTAAATTAAATAGCTGACTTAGTTTCGATTCAGTAGAAAATAGTAATGACTCAGATGGAGAGGATACTATTATATGCAGCAAGTATTAACCGTCACCTAATCCCAAATCAATCGCTTCGCGATGAACTCTTCAGATAGAGAAGTGATCCATACTAACAATTATCTAGAATTAATCCTGAATGATGTTTGTACCGACGATACTGCAATTAATCTGTCCAATGGGGAGAAAGGTCTTACTGTCAATATGCAGAATTAATTATATCGCCTACAAACAGGTGATGGAGACCGCGAGATTTATCTGTGAATAAATTTTCTCTCCCATTTAGATTTTTAAAAAATTTATGAGGGTTATAAAAATCCGTTTAATTAAAAAAAATTTATTAATTTTGAAAAACACAATCTAAAAGAATTGAAAATATCTTTCTGTATATACAATTCCAAATATTTCAATTTGTCAAACCATCTTTTCGTGTTTTAATGCGTAACAAATAAAATTCGATAAATGCACAATTTTTCTTTAAATTTACAGATAAGGTAATGATTAAAGGCATTCAATTATTTTATTTTATGTTACATTTTTTTCAAAAATAATAATTTATTTAGATTAAATATTTTTTTATTTAATTAATCTAAAATCCGAAATTAATATCCACGTTTTTTTAAGATATCCGATTTAATAAAAAATCATCTTAAACGTGTTATTTTGTAAAAAAATAAAATATCTAAAGTTTTTCATTTAATTAAAAAAAATTTTATTAAAAAAAATTAATTTTATTTTTTTTTACAAAATTTTAATTAAAATTAAATTTTTTGAATTAATTATATTAACAGGAATATATAAAACAGATATACATCATGCATGCAGTTTAAAAGAATAAAAATGCAAGATTTCGATTTTATGATCAAACAGAAACTCTGATGAGTTTTAGTCTTCTGTTCAAAGATAAGTTGTATGCTAGGATTGAGTACTGAAAACTATGTTTTTAATTGTAACACCACTACCTTTCACATAACAACGATATTGTTCGCTTTGGGTCAAACTCTCACAGTTTTGTTCTTCCTAAGGGGTTACCCATCCTTGCATTGCTCCCGTCCAAGCACACTTAACTGCAGAGTTCTGCTAGGATCTGTACCACATAAGAAAAAGCATCGTTGTTGTATAAGGGTCAAAGATTTTTCCTTTATAACCTAGGAAACCCCTCTCCCTTTTCGATATGGAATACAAAGCTATCACAATCCACCACCCTTAGAGCCGCATGTCCCCGTGCAGTAGCCTGCCAGCTCTGGTAGCATGCCAGTCCTTTATCGACCCGCCCACTCAGTAGCTCACCCACATGTCACGCGAGACGGCAGGGGCCCAACACTCTGATATCAACTGTGACAACCCAAAAATTTTGAATTCATCTAGAGCGACAAATAAAATACTAAGCAATAGAAATGAAAAATCTTATCCTAATATTTCTATAAAATAAAATAAAATTAAACCAATAATTTTGTTACATCATTGTTCTTGTAGCAAAAAAAAGATAATTGAAAATAAAAAAATGATGATAATAAAGACTCTGGTGGCTAGGTTTATGTGAACCAGGGCTTTATCTGTTCTTTTATGTTCTCCTCTACGACGCCATCCTACACTTCATAATCTGGTGTTTGAATCACCAGGGCAACATAAAACGAAGCCATAAGTTCGAATAATTCAGTAAACTCATTACAAGTAAAGCGTGCATCGATAGCTAATCACATCAATAGGTAGCAACAAATAAATAACAGATATATCAGAATGCATCGTGATTTAATTAATTACTAATAACTCTAATTAGGATTATCCTAGAACACTACCCAAACACATCCTCCCCATCATCATCAACATCAAATTTAATACACGAGAAGTTTCTACGGTTCTAGCCAGATAATGTCCTAGAATAATAGCAAGATCCAGCCTACGATCTATTTTTGCCAGATAATCATCCTAAAATTACAACCGACAATGCATCAGTGTCTGCCTGATAAGTTACCCTAAAATATACACCAGTCCAGCCTATAGCGAGTGTCTGCCAGGTAACTTGTTAAAAGCTAAACTCCACTGGATATTATCAAGGTTTGAATATCGGCTCAGCCTACGGCGGGTGCATCTTGATAATATCCATCACCACAACAAACCATGACATACGACTAACCACTCGTAATTATCCCGTTACGATTATTAGCATGCGAAGTTTATTTATACAACCCTCCCGATGAACATATTCCCAATAGTTAAAATCATGCAAACTTCAAAAAAGAACAACCTAACATGCGATCATCAACAACAACATGAGATATTTACACATGCATGAATCGATAAATAAATAATGTTATAATCAGACAAAATATGTCAAGTGTCAGTCTGAATCCGAGTTTCGTATTTACATTAATTTTTTTTTTAAACAACATGATCTTTCTGAAAAAAAAAAGAATTTAAAAATGCAAAACTTGATTGTTGGTTTAATTTTGTTTAAAAGATTTAAAACACTTTTTAAAAATATATATATATATAATTTAACTTTTTCTACGAAAACCCGATTAAAGTTTGAGTAATTGATTAATTATTTTTTTAATGAAATTAACCCTTTTAATTTCAAAATATTTATTATACATATTCAAAAAAAAGCCAGCAACTAAATGATCATAGGATTTATCGAAGTAATTAAATATTGAACGGCGCACAACTAGTGGTTCGGTTTTTTTTTTTTTCCATTTTCAATTAATTATTTATATTAAAAGCAAACCCTTATTATCAGAATATTCATCATACATATTAAAATACAGTAACTAATTGAAACTTAAATCAAAAGAAAAGAATAAATATCGATACGTTGCGAAACTAGTGATTTCAATTATCTTTTTCGTTGAATGGTTTAGACTCCTTAATCTACAAATTCATATGCTTATTCTTCTCTCTCTTTCTAAAAACATGAAGACCGATTGGAGAACGAGAAGAAAACGGAATTCCGAAATAATCGAATATTATTTGTAACGATCAACAAAATAAATGTAGGTTTAGATATTATTGGTTGAAAAACAAAATCGTTGATTATAAAAAACACGATGCCAGATGTATGCCTCTATAAACTCACGAAGATTCGATTTCGTTTGGCTATTGATCCGTGCAAAAACGCAAGCTGAATTTTTCTCCCAAATTTCTCCCAGCGACGCACTGATGTGTGATTTCCTAATCCCTAAGCTATCATGCGGCGTAGTGATTTGTAATTAGCCCTCAACCTCAAAGGGTATATATATAAAGGTAAAGATTTTATATATTTAACTATAATTATTTTATTTATTTATTTCCTTAATTTTTTTTCCTTCCAAAAAAAATTCTTATAGCCTTCTAAAAATTATTTCTTTCTTAAAGAGGTTATTACGTTCTAAAAAAATTATAATACTATTAAATTATTTATTATTATTTATTATTATTATTATTAAACTTAAACTTAACGTTTACATAAAACTTATTATAATAATCTTATTATTTAAACTTAAATTTTTAGCTTAATTTAAAATCAAACTTACTTAGTTTTATTATTATAATAAACTATCACCTATTAGCCATGAATTATATATTTCACAACAAAATGATTAATTTCTATTTATTATTTATCAAACATTATTTGATAAAAAAAATCTCGAAAGCTCAGGTCGTTACATTAATGGTTAATTTTATTTTAATAAAATTAGTTTCTATTTTATGAGAATCTTAATGAGCCATATATGCAATGTCATTTCTTTAATATTATGCATAGATGTCCTTTATTCTGTACAGTATTTAATCTTGTGTGTAGAGTATGACTTACATACAGAAGATCAGATTTTAGGTTTTTGCTGAATATAAATTTTATGTTCATCGTTTAAATAGAAATAGACATACCATCGGTACAACTGTAGTATAGAGTTTTAGTAGGTCTGTCTTGGTTACGGGAAATAGATAATAATGTCGTCCATGTTATGATTGGTACACTGAAACCCATATTTTAGTATTTTATTTTATTTTTTAAAATTAATTTTTCATTTTATAGGAATCTTTTATGAGTAATGTATGTGTATCATTTTTTTAATGTTATGTATGGATGTTCGATATTCTGTATAGTATTTAATCTGGTGTATAGAGTACAGCTTGTACATAGAAGATCAAATTTTAGGCTCTTGCAGAATATAAGTTTTATGTTAACAGTTTAGATGGAAATGGACATACCATTGGTACGATTGCTGGAGCAGAAATAAAAAATTTTGAACTAACGTCATGACCGTAAAAAACGACGTGTGCATTTTTCATGAAAACAAATAACGATATTAATCTTTATAGCATTATACCTTTATGAAACTTGTCGAAAAGCTTCAAGAAGTCCCGAATACGTTGAAGACAACCTTGCAATCTTCCCACATATGTCTCGGACGCACTACGACGATCACGGTGTGTGGACACCGAAGTCTTTTCTTCCTCTTGATTTCCTCTCGCACACACCTCCAGAAAGGAAAAATTAATTGGCAAAAGGAGGAGAAGGGCGGCGGTTATGAAGGGATTAGGGTTAGGGTTTTATGCCCTCTTCATATATATAAACCTCCTCTTGATATATATAAGAATATATTATATTAAATATAAATATTCTCCCATTCCAAAAAGGTTATGAAGAAATATACACTTAACATAAATCAAACCCATCATCCCCTCATTAGGGCCGGCCGCTTAGAGAGTAATCCCTAGGTGTGCTAAATTCTAAAACCGTCCTCCATCAATTCAATTAAATTCCTGAATGTCCCCGGTGGCAAAATCGGCATTCAAATTAAATTAAATAATAACCGAAACCAATAAAAAAATTATCCGTGGGTATAGTGGGCTACGTGAGGGATCACGAGAAAGTATAGGACTCGGGCTAACCGTACGAGAAAATCGAATATCCCTAACTCTGTTTCCGAGTTAGATCCTTTCTCACACGAACGAGAACTTATTCCACTAAAAGTCCTAACTGAACTCTCGGCCCTAACTCAAATTATGTCTTGAGTTTCCAATTATCAAATGCGCTGAATTCTCCCCACGTTTAAGATATGGATTCTTGATAAATAAATTTGGTTGCTGATGGTGATTTAATTATCCTCTTTTCCTCGCAACCGCGCCGCTTAACCTTTTGAGATGTTGGATCCGAAGACCCACTGTACAGGTTCAGCATAATCAAACCTATGAGTAAAGCACACGAGGGGGAACTCCTCAACCTAAATCGGACGTGATTTCGGTCTGCTGATTATCAATCATCGAACAAACAATGCCAATACCCAACTCATCGGTATTGTTGATCTCATAGAGAAAATCTCAACCGTTGACAACTCAAAGTACTGAACATTATCTGAACACAATTAATCAATCACTTCGGGATTAAGAGTTCGTACAATACATGATAATACG
>JAOTRH010001748.1:0-16362 GCA_034768845.1 Heliamphora exappendiculata
TAATTAAAAAAACTTAATTTTATTTTTCATTACAAAATATTTTAATTAAAATTGAATATTCGAATTAATTAAATTAATAGGATAAATCAAACCAATATTTATCATCCACGCAGTTAATATATAAAAAATAAATTAAATAGAAAATAAATATAAATTCCAGTTTTATAATTAGATTGAAACTCTAAAGAGTTTCAAACTCCTATTTTAGATAAGCTTCCAGAATCCTGTTTGTATTAATGAAGATAGCCACCGAAACAGTGTTTGAATCCGGCATTGCTTCAATTTCTAATTTTCCTCTTGCGCCATTTTTTCCGAAGCTTCGCATTTGCTTTTGCGAGGAAAAACAAAACATTGTCCCAACCAAAAACCCTTTAATCGCCAGGCTGGCTCTTGCCGAAACAGGTTGCAAATATTGTTTAGAAGCAAAAAATAGCTCCAGCGCCTAAAATTCGACGCCTATTTTTCTTCTTGAAAACCGCTGAAGCAACTCTTGAAAAACCTAAAAAGCCTAAGGCAGTTTGGAAGACATAAAACCGCAGCTATGGATGTTTGAAAACAATAGCCAATCCACATCAAAAATCGCCGGCGCCACTGTTTTTCGAATCCAGTTACTATGTTTGCGTCAATGTGTTTGAGAAAAAAAACGTAGCCACTGTTTGCCTTTTGCTTCATGGAACCTGCGGCGGCTTGGATTGGCGCACTATGATTCGTTGGGAATGCTTTTGGCGCACTATGATTCGTTGGGAATGCCCAAGCCACTGTTTGCACCAATAGTATCTTTTTTCTTTTTGGAATCTCAAACCCAGCGCCTCTTTTGGTGCGATTGTGCCACGGGAAAACTAGCTTCGACGCTGGACTGGATTGTGCCGTTGCAGCTTCTTTTTTGCCCCATTTTTTTTTAAATCCAAAAAAAAATATTTAGGCCAAAGAAAAAATTCCGTAGCTTTAAATCACTGGAACCACCGCCGTACCTGTTCTTATTTTTCTTTCTAATAAATTAGAAAAAAAATTAAAGAACATAAAAAAAAATTATATCGAAACCTATGTCCTGTAGGCTCACATTCGATCTAAAAATTAATTAATCTAACACGATCAACCCCCGTGGTTAAAAAATTAATTAAATCGTCATCTACACATACAATCAAACATGAAAAAGAATGATGATCATAAAATCGGGATTAAAACGCCTACAAAATAAAGTTAAAACAGTTCTAAATCTATCCGACCCCGATAATCGTAACTAAAAATAAAACGGCTCTGTTACCAATTTGTTGGAGGCAATACTGCCAAGATTATTATTTTTGTAAAATGATTTTCGGTAAAAAATTAACTGGACGGGTAAACGCCGAAACGTGATCCAAATAAAACTTTTGACGAAGAACGATCAAAATAAAACCCGTACAACCAAAGGTAATTTAGAAGAATACCTCTTATAGATCTAATTTTCAATTACGACTTGATTCTGAGTTGAAACTCCTGTTAGATCTTCTACCGTATTCCCTTATGCGATCTTCGAACGTAGTGTGGGCTACGATCCTAGGAGAACTTGCACCGATAGAACCCCGATATATTTTTTAAGTCTTGAAAGATAAAAATAATATATCAAGAATGATATGAAAATCAATCTAAACTGGTTCAGCCTACCCGCATATATATAGGGCTACGGCAGGGACTTAGGGAGTAATTATGAGTAACACTTCAAGTGGAACAAAGATACCTAGGGGCGATTTCTGCAATTATAGAAAGGCGAAGCGGTGTCTGCAATTTTCATAAAATACTGAATTACAGTTCACACCACTAAAGAACTATAATTGCACTTTGACATATAATCTCAACACATTCTTGCACTGAGTTCTTGTTATTAAATGTTTAACATTTCTCTCCACGTTAAGATTTTCGTTATCTGCCAATTTAATTTAATTACTGACAATTTAATTTAATCGGCATCTTCATATTCTTTAAGTCATTCCGCTTAACTTATTTGACCGTCGGATAATCAAATCCACCTGCAGGGTTTGGCCCAGTCAAAACTTATAAGCATCCTTAAGAGGGTATCGTCAATCCCGATCTTTCGGGACGTAAATTTCATCAATAATTAATATTTTCCCATTAAATAATATCGCTATCCAACTCACCGAGAATATAGATCCATATAAGATTGCACCCTCTAATGAATCAAAACAACGGATATTAAATATATGCAATCAATAATTATTTCTAGATTAAGAGAAAAATGACTATTTATAACAATCTTAGGGTGTGAATTAATTTATATAGTCAGTAGTCAGTACTAAATTAATTATCCCAAATGTCCCGTTCAATACACACAAAGTATACAGGCACAAAGAGTCCAAATAATAGACGACGCTATTATCTGTTCCTTGTAACCAAGACAGGCCTACTAAAACTCTGTACCACAGTCGTACCGATGGTATGTCAATTTTTATCTAAACTGTGAACATAAAACTTATATTCTGCAAGAACCTAAAATCTAATCTTTTGTGTGTAAGTCGTACTCTACACACCAGATTAAATATTATATAGAATATCGGACATCCACACATAACAAATAAATGATAAACATACATTACTCATAAAGATTATCATAAAATAAAAAACTAATTTTATTAAAATAAAATTAAATACTAAAAATATGGTTTTCAGTATACCAACCTTAACAATCTTCCATTTACACTCAAAATTATGTTGCTATACATCTGACTCCCATGCCCTCTACATGACTATCAAAATTCTTAACCAGTAAGCTCTTTGTAATAAGATCTGCAAGGTTGTCTTCTGATACAATCTTGGTCACAGCAATATCACCTCTCTTTACAATTTCTCATATCAGGTGATACTTACGCTCAATGTGCTTTAATTTCTTATGGACTCTTAGCTCATTCGACTTTACAATCGCTCCGCTATTGTCACAGTAAAGTGTAATAGCCGACAGAACAAAAGGTACCACCTCTAGATCCATCAGAAAGTTACTGAGCCAAACGGCCTCCTTGGCTGCTTCAGAAGCTGCCACGTACTCGGTCTCTTTGGTGGAATTAGCAATGCAGGACTGCTTGATACTCCTTCAACTTATAGCTTCACCTTCTAAGGTAAACACATATCCTGAGGTAAACTTACGGGAATTCCTATCAGACTGGAAATCTGAGTCTGTGTACCCCAAAGGTACTAGACTGTCTGCCTGGTAAACCAACATATAATTCTTAGGCTGTCTGCCTGGTAAACCAGCATATAATCCTTAGTCCTTTTCAGGTACTTGATTATATTCTTTACCGCAGTTCAATGCTCTTGCCATGGGTTAGACGGATATCTGCTAACCGTGCCAACGGCAAAGCAGATGTTGGGCCTAGTGCAAAGTATAGCATACATGAAGATTCCTACTATCGAAGCATAAGGAACCACCTTCATCTTCTCCATCTCATTAGGTGTCTTAGGACACTGATCCTTGGATAGAGTGATTCCATGCCTGAAAAGAAGAAACCCTTTTTTGGAATCCTACATGCTAAAACGAGCAAGGATATCATCGATATATTTTGCTTGTGATAAGCCCAACATCCTTTGTTTTCGATCTCGCATAAACTTGATCCCAAGGATGTGACTGGCTTCTCCCAAGTCTTTTATATCGAACTGCCTAGATAACCATACTTTAACCGTAGATAATGCCCCCACATCGTTTTCGATGAGTAAGATATCATCTACATAAAGTACTAAGAATATCACCACAGTTTCGTCACGCTTCTTGTTCACACAGGACTCATCCGAACTTTGATCAAAACCGTAAGACTTTATAGCTTGATCAAACTGAGTGTTCCAAGACCTCGATACCTGCTTAAGTCCATAAATTGATCTCTTAAGCTTACACAACATGTGCTCTTGACCCTTTGTAATGAATCCGTCTGGTTATATCATATAAATACACTCGTCAAGACTTCCATTAAGAAAAATTGTCTTGACGTCAACTTGCCAGATTTCGTAATCGAAATGTGCGGCAATGGATAAGAGAATTCGGATAGACTTAAGCACGGCTACTGGCGAAAAGGTTTTCTCATAGTCGATTCCTTCTTTCTGAGTGAACCCTTTAGCAACAAGCCTAGCTTTGAAGGTTTCAAACTTCCCGTCTACTCCTCTCTTCCTCTTGTAGATCCACTTGCATCCAATGGGTTTTATCCCTATGGGTGGTTCTATAAGTTTCCATACCTGATTGGAATACATGGATTTCATCTATGAATTCATAACCCTTTGCCAAAGATCTGCATCTTTGTCTTGTAGTGTTTCATTGTAGTTACAGGGCTCGGTATCCAGTTCTGTCGGGATCTTGTCAAAAGACTCTCCCAAGAACATATACCAGTCTGGTTGATGAACAACCCTCCCACTACGACGAGGAACTACTTGTGTCTGTGTACTAGCAGTAATAGGCTATGTAGAATCTGAACCCTGTGCATCAGAACCTTATTCTTGATTTTCACCTGTCCTGATAATTCTCCCACTACGACTAGGTAATGAAATATCAGTGGCTTGTGGTTCCTCTTCCATTCTACTGGCATGTCCTCTCAGTTCTTCCAGAATAATTTTGCTATTCGGGCCTGTGGTCCATAGTATAATCCTCTTCTAAGAATCGGGCATTGGTGCTAACAATGACCTTCTGATCCTTAGAATTATAAAATAGACCACCCTTCGTTCCCTTGGGACACCAAACAAAGAAACGAACTTCTGTCCTCAGTTCCAACTTACCTGTATTTCCTTTTAGCACATGTGCTGGACACCCCTAAATCTAAATGTGTTTCAGACTAGCTTACGCTCGGTCCACAATTTTATGGGAGTAGAAGGTACTGACTTAGAAGGTACCATGTTGAGATTGTAAGCCGCTATCTCTAAAGCGAGTTCCCAAAACGAATGTGGTAAAGCTGAATAACAAATCATTGACCTTACCATCTCCATAAGAGTGATATTCTTTCTTTCTGCTACACCATTATGCTGAGGAGTGCTAGGTGCAGTTAACTGGAATGTAATTCCATCTGATGATACGTAGTGCTTAAACTCTCTAAAGAGGTATTCCCCACCACGGTCGGATCGTAGTGATTTGATACTTTTACCAAGATGTTTCTCTGCCTCTACCTTGAATTCTTTGAATTTTTCAAAGTATTCAGACTTACGGTGCATCAGGTAAATATACCCATACCTTGAGTAGTCATCAATGAAACTGAAAAAGTACTCAAAGTCACCTCTAGCCTGGATTGTCATAGGACCACGCATATCAGAGTGAACCAGCTCCAATGGTTCTTTAGCTCTATTGCCTTTGGCCGAAATGGGTCTCTTGGTCATCTTACCCTCTAAGCAAAATTCACAGACTGAAAGCGCCTCCACTTCTAATGAACTCAAAGGTCCATCTGCTACAAGTCTGTTTATCCTTTTTAGATTAATATGACCCAAGCGTAAGTGCCAAAGAAACGTTTGGTTCATTAAAGAGTGAAACTTTCTCTTATATGGTAATATAGATGTATTATTCGTTTCAATCAGTTGTACTGTTGGAGAGATTGAAGTAATAATATAAAGATCATACACCAATGTACCAGTATAAATAACCCGTTTATTATCCTTAATAACCACAGATTTATTAAAATAAATAAAATATCCGTCTTTAGCTAATATAGAAACGGAAACTAAGTTCCTTCTAATGGCAAGTACATAAAGACAATCTCTCAATATTAAAATCCGATCTCTACCAAAACTGAGAGTGGCATCTTCTGCTTCAATTGCTGTTACCTTTGTATTATTGTCTATATGTAGGTAAATCTCCCTATCACTAAGTTGTCGAGTTTCTTGGAACCCCTGCAATAAATTACAGACATGATTAGTGGCTCCCGTATTTACACACCAGGTACTGGTAGATAACACCGCTAAATATGTTTTCACAACCAATGAACAGAAATTACCGTATTTGTTCTGCCTTCTGAAAAGTACTGGACATTTCTTTTTCCAGTGCCGGGTCTGGTTGCAGTAAAAACATTTGCCTTTTGGCTTTTTCACACCAGTCCGTGGCCCACTAACTACCCTGAAAATTGTGTTTCCCTGTTTCTGTACCAAGAATCTTTTTCTGAAACAAACTCATTTCTTGCTATTAAAGAAATACCATTTGTAGTTAAAACTATATCCAAGTTACATTTCCAGTCAATAAAATTTGGTCCCGTAAGTTTGTTTTCTTTGAATATTGAAGCGAGTGGGTTGAAATCTATTTTAATCATGAGAATCACATAATTAAAAAAATCGTTAATTATGATGAGCAAAACTTTGAATTTATTTTAATTTGGTTCCCTCTACCATTTTAAAAATAAATTCGCCAGCAGTTTGGTAACCCGAGAATAGCATGCCACGTTGGGTGGACATCTACTATCCTTCATAATACTAGACAAGTTATTTTTTTTTAATTTTACTATTTAGGCAACTGACCATGCCAAGAAAAATTAAATAGCTGACATAATTTTGGTCCAGTATATAATAGCAGTGACTCAGTTGGAGATGATAGTATTATATACAGCTAAGTGTTAACCATCACCTAATTCCAAATTAATCGCTTCGCAATGAACCATTCAGTTGGAGAAGTGATTCACACTAACAATTATCCAGAATTATCTATAAAGGAGATTTGTACTCGCGAGGAAGGCCTTACTGCCGACACGCATGGTTTAATTGTATCGCTTACAAACTGGTGAAGGAACCGCGGAATTTATCTGTGAATAAATTCTCTCTCCTACTTATATTTTTAAAATAATTTTTAGGGTTATGAAAATCTGTTTAATTAAAATAAATTTATTAATTTCGAAAGTCACACGATCTGAAAGAATCAAATATCTTCCCGTGCACACGATTCCAAAGATTCTGGTTTATCAAACCATCTTTCAAAAGTCACACGATCTGAAAGAATCAAACATCTTTCCGTGTATACGATTCTAAAGATTCTAATTTATCAAATCATCTTTTCGTGTTTAAATGCGTAACAAATAAAATTTAATAAATGCACAATTTTCCATCCAGCTTTTTAAGTAAGGTAGTGATTAAAGGTATTCATTTATTTTACTTTTTGTTTCACATTTTTCAAAAAATAATAATTTATTTCGATTAAATATTTTTTCATTTAATTAATTCAAAATTCAGAATTAATTCCCACTTTTTTCAAAGATATCCAATTTTATAAAAAAAATCATCTTTAACGTGATATTTTGTAAAATAAAATATCTAAAGTTTTTCTATTTAATTATAATTAATTAATTAAAAAATTTTATTTTTATTTTTCATTACAAAATATTTTAATTAAAATCGAATATTCAAATTAATCAAATTAACATAATAAATCAAACCAATATTTATCATTCACGCAGTTAATATATAAAAAATAAATTAAATGCAAGACAAATATAAATTTCAGTTTTATGATCCGATTGAAACTCAAAAGAGTTTCAAACTCCTATTTTAGATAAACTTCCAGTATCCTGTTTGTATTAATGAAGATAGCCACCGAAACAGTGTTTGAATCCGGCACTGCTTCAATTCTGATTTTTCTCCCAAATTTGCGCCATTATTTCTGAAGCCTGGCATTTGCGTTTGCGAGGAAATACAAAACATTGTCCCAACCAAAAACCCTTTAATCGCCAGCCTGGCTCTTGCCGAAACAGCTTGCAAATATTGCTTAGAAGCAAAAAACAGCTCTAGTGCCTAAAATTTGGCGCCCATTTTTCTTCTTGAAAACTGCTGAAGCAACTCTTAAAAAACCCAAAAAGCCTAAGGCAGTTTGGAACACATGGAAACCGCAGCTATGGATGTTTGAAAACAATAGCCAATCCACATAAAAAACCGCCAGCACCACTGTTTTTTGAATCCAATTACTGTGTTTGCGTCAATGTGTTTGAGAAACGAAAAAAAAACACAGCCACTGTTTGCCTTTTGCTTCATGGAACCTGCGGCGGCTTGGGGACGCTTTTGGCGCACTATGATTGGTTGGGAATGCCCAAGCCACTGTTTGCACCAATAGTAGCTTTTTTCTTTTTGGAATCTCAAACCCAGCGCCTCTTTTGGTGCGGTTGCGCCATGGGAAAACTAGCTTCGGCGCTAGACTGGATTGGGTCGTCGCAACTTCTTCTTTGCCCCAATTTTTTTAATCCAAAAAAAAAAATTTAGGCCAGAAAAAAAATCCGCAGCTTTAAACCACTGGAACCACCGCCGTACCGGTTCTTATTTTTCTTTCTAATAAACTAGAAAAAAAATTAAAGAACATAAAAAAAATTTACATCGAAATCTATGTCCCGTAGGCTCACATTCGATCTAAAAATTAATTAATCTAACACGTTCAACCCCCGTGGTTGAAAAATTAATTAAATCGTCATCCATGCATACAATCAAACATGAAAAAAAATGATGATCATAAAACCAGGATTAGAACGCCTGCAAAACAGAGTTAGCACAGTTCTAAATCTATCCGGCCCCAATAATCGTAACAAAAAAATAAAACGGCTCTGATATCAATTTGTTGGAGGCAGTACTACCAAGATTATTATTTTTGTAAAACGATTTTCGGTAAAAAAATTAACTGGACGGACAAACGCCGAAACGGGCTCCACATAAAACTATTGACGAAAAACAATCAAAATAAAACCCATGCAACCAAAGTTAATTTAGAAGAATACCTCTTGTAGATATAATCTTCAACTACGACTTAATTCCGAGTTGAAGCCTCTGTTAGATCTTCTACCGTATTCCCTTATGCGATCTTCGAACGTAGTGTGGGCTACGATCCTCCGAGAACTTGTACCGATAGAACCCCGATATATTTTTTAAGTCTTAAAAGACAAAAATAATATATCAAGAATAATATGAAAATCAATCTAAATCGGTTCAACCAACCTGCATATATATAGGATTACAGTAAGGACCTAGAAAGTAATTATGAGTAAGATTTCGAGTGGAACACAGATACCTACGGGCAATTTATGCAATTATGGAAAGACGCAGCGATTTCTGCAATTTTCATAAAACACCGAATTACAGTTCACACCACTAAAGAACTATAATTGCACTCTGACACATAATCTCAAGACCTTCTTGCATTGAGCTCCTGTTATTAAATGCTTACAATTTTTCCACACGTTAAGATTTTCGATATCCGCCAATTTAATTTAGTTGGCATCTTCATATTCCTTAAGCCTTTTCGCTTAACTTATTTGATCGCCAGATAATCAAATCCACCTACAGGATTTGGCCCGGTCAAAACTTATAAGCATCCTTAAGAGAATCATCAATCTCGATCTTTCGGGACGTAAATTTTGTCAATAATTAATATTTGCCAATTAAATAATATCGCTATCCAACTCTCCGGGAATATAGACTCATATAAGATCAGACTCTCTAATGAATCAAAACAATGAATATTAAATATATGCGAATCAATAATTATTTCTAGATTAAGAGTAAAATGACTATTTATAACAATCTTAGGGTGCGAATTAATTTATATAGTCAGTAGTCAGTACTAAATTAATTACCCCAAATGTCTCGTTCAATACACACAAAGTGTACTGACACAGAGAGTCGGAACAATAGACGACGCTATTATCTGTTCTATGTAACCAAGACAGTCCTACTAAAACTCTGTACCACAGTCGTACCGATGGTATGTCCATTTCCATCTAAACTGTGAACATAAAACTTATATTCTGCAATAATCTAAAATTTGGTCTTTTGTGTGTAAGCCGTACTCTACACACCAAATTAAATATTATACAGAATATCGGGCATCCATACATAACAAATAAATGATAAACATACATTGCTCATAAAAATTTTCATAAAATATAAAACTAATTTTATTAAAATAAAATTAAATACTAAAAATATAGTTTTCAGTATACCAACTTTAACAACCACCCATTTATACTCAAAACCATATTGCTATACATCTGACTCTCATGCCCTCTACATGACTATCAAAAGTCTTAGCCAGTAAGCTCTTTGTAAAAGGATCTATAAGGTTGTCTCCTAATACAATCTTGGTCACAGCAACATCACCTCTCTGTATAATTTCTCAAATCAGGTGATACTTACGCTCAATGTGCTTGCCTTTCTTATGGACTCTTGGCTCATTCAACTTTGTAATCGATCCGCTATTGTCACAGTAAAGTGTAATAGCCGACTGAACAGAAGGTACCACCTCTAGATCCATCAAGAAGTTGCTGAGCCAAACGGCCTCCTTGGCTGCTTCAGAAGCTGCCACGTACTCAGCCTCTATAGTGGAATCAGCAATGCAGGACTGCTTGATACTCCTCCAACTTATAGCTCCGTCTTCTAAGGTAAACTCATATCCGGAGGTAGACTTATGGGAATCCCTATCAGACTGAAAATATGAGTCTGTGTACCCCAAATGTACTAGACTGTCTGCCTAGTAAACCAACATATAATCCTTAGTCCTTTTCAGGTAGTTGATTATATTTTTTACCGCAATCCAATGTTCCTGCCCTGAGTTAGACTGATATCTGCTAATCGTGCCAACAGAAAAGCAGATGTCGGGCCTAGTACAAAGCATTGCATGCATGAGGATTCCTACTGCCGAAGCATAAGGACCCACCTTCATCTTCTCCATCTCATTAGGTGTCTTAGGACACTGATCCTTGGATGGAGTGATTCCATGCCTGAAAGGTAGAAACCCTTTCTTGGAATCTTGCATACTAAAACGAGCAAGGATATCATCGATATATTTTGCTTGTGAAAAGCCCAACACCTTTTGTTTCTGATCTCGCATAGACTTGATCCCAATGATGTGACTGGCTTCTCCCAAGTCCTTCATATCGAACTACCCAAATAACTATACTTTAACCGAAAATAATGCCACCACATTATTTCCGATGAGTAAGATATCGTCTATATAAAGTACTAAGAGGATCACCACGCTTCCGTCACGCTTCTTGTACACACAGGACTCATTCGGACTTTGATCAAAATCATAAGACTTTATAACTTGATCAAACCGAGTGTTCCAAGACCTCGATGCCTGCTTAAGTCCATAAATTGATCTCTTAAACTTGCACAACATGTGCTCTTGGCCCTTTGCAATGAATCCGTCTGGTTGTATTATATAGATACACTCGTCAAGACTTCCATTAAGGAAAGCTGTCTTGACGTTCATTTGCTAGATTTCGTAATCGAAATGTGCGATAATGGATAAAAAAATCAGGATAGACTTTAGCATGGCTATCGGCGGAAAGGTTTCCTCATAGTCGATCCCTTCTTTCTAAGTGAATCCTTTAGCAACAAACCTAGCTTTGAAAGTTTCAACCTTTCCGTCTACTCCTCTCTTCCTCTTGTAGATCTACTTGCATCTAATGGGTTTTATCCATTCGGGTGGCTCTATAAGTTCCCAGACCTGATTGGAATACATGGATTTTATCTCTAAATTCATAGCCCTTTGCCAAAGATCTGTATCTTTATCTTGTAGTGCTTCATTTTAATTACAGGGCTCGGTATCCAGTTCTGTTGGGATCTTGTCAAAAGATTCTCCCAAGAACATATACCGGTCAGGTTGATGAACAATTCTTTCACTACGACGAGGCACTACCTGTGTCTGTGTACTAGCAGTAACAGGCTGTGCAGAATCTATACCCTGTGCATCAGCACCCTATTCTTGATTTGCACATGTCTTGATAATCCTCCGGCTACGACTAGGTAATGGAATATCAGTGACTTGTGGTTCCTCTTTCGTTCTACTGGCATTTCCTTTAAGTTCTTCCAGAATAATTTTGCTATTGGGCCTGCGGTCCATAATATAATCCCCTATGATGATAAGTAGTTCTTAAACTCTCTAAAGAGGTATTCCCCACCATGGTCGGATCGTAGCGATTTGATACTTTTACCTAGACGCTTCTCCGCCTCCACCTTGAATTCTTTGAATTTCTCAAAGTATTCAGACTTACGGTGCATCAGATAAATGTATCCATACCTTAAGTAGTCATCAATGAAACTGACAAAGTACTCAAAGTCACCTCTAGCCCAGATTGTCATAGGACCACACACATCAGAGTGAACCAGCTCTAATGGTTCTTTAGCTTTATAGCCTTTGGCCGAAAAGGGCCTCTTAGTCATATTACCCTCTAAGAAAGATTCACAGACTGGAAGTGCCTCTATTTCTAATGAATTCAAAGGTCTATCTGCTACAAGTCTATTTATCCCTTTTAGATTAATATGACCCAAGCATAAGCGCCAAAGAAACGTTTGGTTCATTAAAGAAGAAAACTTTCTCTTATATGGTAATATAGATGTATTATTTGTTTCAGCCAGTTGTAGTGTTGAAAAGATTGAAATAATAATATAAAGATTATTCACCAATGTACCAGAACAGATAACCCGTTTATTATCCTTAATAACCACATAGTTATTAAAATAAATAAAATATCCGTCTTTTGTTTGTTTTGTTTTTTTTTCTTAAAAATCAAGTGTCGACTACATTTTTTTTTCTAAAAAGTGTGCTCGGATACCTTCGATTTTTTTGTTTTTTTGTTTTAAAAAGAAAACACTTTTCTAAAAATAATAAGTTATCCGATGCATTGTCCCCCCCGGAAACAATACCGCAAAAGCCTGTTAGTCGCATTTTCGCACGTGTTCTTGATAATATAGTATTTTTTGGGTAATTTATAATATAGTATTTGAATATATTACTTAAAACTATTATAATTGAATGAAGTTGTGATACTTGTAATGTGTTTTATTCTTAGAATATCCTATATTAGGAACATGAATAGTACGATAACTCACCCAAAATACACCAACCAATCTAGAGACTAATTTAAATAGTAAGTGTCATTACCCATTCTAGAATAATAATAATAATAATAATAATAATAATAATAATGTTAGAAATAAGAGAACATAATTATGGAAAAATTAATATTTTATATGAAACATGTATATTTTTATAAAAAGAGTGGAGATAAACAGGTAATTTTATTTTTTTATCACAACATTATAATTTTTAAGATGAGCTAATAATTTGACAGTTAAATTATAATGAAGAATAAAAATAAATAGAATTTTCTTAAATAAATTAAAAAGTTAAATTATAAACTTTAAATATTTTAGAAAAAGGTTTTAAATAAAAATAAGATAATAATTAAGGTTTATTTTTCTTTTATATAGATCAAATTGGGTACGGATCGTATATTGATAATCAACATAATTAAGGTAAGTCAGTTGATATCTGAGTTAATTACTGTTTTCTATTGACATTCAATATGAAATATTGGACATTGAATGATGATATGATAATCGTGATACTAGAAATGAAATTGTGATGATTTAAAGAATGAGAATGATTGTTTAAACGGCGTCCCGGCCGCTAGAGAATGATAAAGATACTAGCGAGATGAATGAAATAAGAGTGGAGCTATGGCCAAATGGCTAAGGAATGATCATATCCATTGTGTATTATCTTATTATAGGGTCGCTCCTTACTAATTACTGGTTGAACCGTTAAACAAATATTATTCTGAAATAGAGAAACTGTTAATAATTCATATATAAATGATTTCACACTAGTTTTGCTAGCATACGTTAGATCTTAACATTTCAAGTCATGCATGACAAAAGTGATGTTACTGGTCATTTCCATGTTTTTCTAGCACATGTTTTGTACATATGATATGATGCATTATGAAATGTTTTGTAAACAAACTTTGTGTGTACATATGTAGTAGCTCTGGGAGTCGTTTTTGATAAATGTAAGAAATATACTTGAAAAATGTCTTCTTTTAATAGAAATAAATGAATGACTCTTTTGTCTATGATTAATAAAAGTTATGTTTGAGTTTGAAATGAGAAAGTAGAAGAAAGAGGTCTCAAAAAGGTTTTGACTCACTGGCCGGTCACAGATGCCATTCTAGAAATGGGTCGTGGCAGTAAGACTCGTTGTCTCTTATTCCATCCATAACAAACTCCTCTTGCTGAATTTCAAGAACTAATTCAAATCATGTGGATACCCTAGAATTCGTAGATACTTAGATGTAAGAAAATCCCCAAAAAATAAAACCATGAAAATTCACGTATTGGGCTAGTTATTATCAAACTAAAATTTTCTTATAAAAACCGAGTAATTATCCTTGAATTCCACTCAAAAGAATACCTAATCATCGTTTCTTCTAATGAGAAGTGCAAGGATATCAATCGAGTAGAGTTATTCCCTTAAGACCAATTTTCATCATAATAATAAATACTAGATCTTTTACATGGAATATGAGTTATACGATGAAATTAATAATTAATAATTCTTTTGAGTGAAATTCAAGAATAATTACTCGGTTGGTATAAGAAAATTTTAGTTTGATAATAACTAGTCCAATACGTGAATTTCCATGGTTTTATTAATAATTTCTATAAAGGCCTGGGGTGTGCCCCTTGCAGGCATAATTCTTACTCATAGTAATACACAAAGACACCACAATAAATGTAAATAAGTAATTAGTAATTACCAAAAAAAAATGTAATTAGAACAACTTCAACGAAG
This sequence comes from Heliamphora exappendiculata, assembly GCA_034768845.1. NCBI lineage: Eukaryota > Viridiplantae > Streptophyta > Magnoliopsida > Ericales > Sarraceniaceae > Heliamphora > Heliamphora exappendiculata. The sequence continues at coordinate 14,552 of JAOTRH010001748.1, forward strand.
AATATATGAATTAGTCAAGTTAGTCCAAATTCAACAACAACTAATGCAACTCTATTTATAAACCTACGTGCCTTCGCAACTTAAATAAAGAAATGACAACCCACGTCTGAAAAATTCAAAAAACCTGCAATTAGATATTAGGAGGAGAATCAGAAAAAGATCCACCACGGGTATGTTACTGGGAAGGAATGGTCATAAAAAACTAAATCGCCTGGGTGATACTTGCGGGAAGAGACATACTGAGATATGATGGCGAATGATGAAGGAATGTTGAAGGTATGGATCAGAAGGTTATTATAGAAGAAATTGCTCAAAGGCTCAAGAAGAAATCAAAAAGAAGGCAAGAGATGGAAGCAAGAACCAGAACTCGGGGCCAAAGGAACAAGACCAGAAAAGGCAAAAAAGTCAAGATCAGGATCTGAACCAAGAAGATGGGGATACGAGAAAAACACCTTTTGAGCTAAACAAATGACAACAATGACCAAACACAGGAGGAATAATTCCATAAGTACTTGAAGAGTTGGTGTAATCCCAAGATGGGGTGAATTGGAATATTAAAAATTTATGCTAAGTTTGACCAATTTAAGTCATGCAATTTCAAACATTCACAAGTAATCTCAAGTATTCTCTAACATACAATTTTAAGTAGATATGGAATTTAAAGTGCAGAAATTAAAGAGATAGAGTTAAAGAGATACGACACCGAGATTTACAAGGTTCGGCACTCCTGCCTACGTCCTTGCCTTAAGCACACCGCTATGAGAATTTTACTAGTCCCTCCTTAAAAAGGCGGAGAAGCCTCTCTCCTTCAATAGGCGGAGTAGCCTTTCTTGAAGTGTCCCCTTCTCAAGTTAATACAATCTCTCCTTTAATTGGCAGATATGCCCACTCCTTCAATAGGTGGAGATACCTTTCTTGAGAAATTCCCCTCTCAAGCACAAGATTCAAACTCGAATATTAAAATACAAAGAGTAGAATCCAAATCGGATGTACAATGAAATCACTCCTTCAAATGAGTATATTTTGTACAAGATGAAAGCTCACTAATTTTCACTCCAAAAGATATATAAGTGAAAGATGAAGGAGTATTCTAATGGGTAAGACTCTCTTTCAAAGAAATCAAGAAATTTATGCAGGTTTATTGGTCCTCCTTGTTCATTATCCCAAAGAAGGTTTTCAAGGAGGTGGAAAGTTTGCTGAGGGCCTTTTTGTGGAGTGGTCCGGATATGAAATCCTCTGGGGCTAAGGTCTCTTGGGAGAAGGTTTGTGTTCCTTGGAGGGAAGGTGGGCTTGTGGTATTCTTTAGCAACATGTTTCTATGGGCTCTATGCAATACAGTGACTGTGGATCCCACAGTCATTTTGATTTCCTGCTGGACATATACCACTTCCTAAATGGAAAGCTTGGAAAATGGTTTTGATGGGGGTAACATGCGCCATACGTTGGTTCCTTTCTTAGGACCCACGAGTACTGATGTTAGATAATATGACTTGTGCATCAATATTGTTCAGAACATTGGTAGCTGTTCTCGTGCTGGGTGTTTGGAAAATAGCTGGTTTGCAGCAAGTGGGTCCCACGGGGTTTGTTTTTACGACTGCTTGTGGGGCCCACTGGTTTTTAAGATTAAATATGCTAAAGTTGGTTTAGTTTGCCAGTGCGTTCTCTGTTAGTGGGCTACGTTGTGCTTCACAGCTTCATGCGGGGTTGGGAATATTATATATTAGTGTTGGGACCTGGTGTGGATCTTTGGTGGTTTTTGGAGTAGGGATGTAGCTATTGGTCTGCTTCGTCTGAATCCGATGGTAGAGTTT
>JAOTRH010001769.1:0-24266 GCA_034768845.1 Heliamphora exappendiculata
TCTCTCTATATATATATATATATATATATATCGTCTTTAGTATTCTAAAAGGCTCCGATTTGATTGCAGATATCTTAGTACTTTGTTAAGCTTGACAACGTTGATTCAGTTCATTTAGAGATGTTGCAGTACATAAATTTTGATGGGGATATAATCCAAGGCAACAAACTTGAAAGTGGTATTGCTTTCTGCCTTTCTTGATGGGAGGGAGTTGCTGTTGTGGGAATTTTTGTCATTTCTTTCATTTTTTAGAATTAAAAAAAAAACTAAGAAAAGTGATGAATGATTTCTACAAATATATATATTCTTTGTAACTGAATTTCTTGACACCAAAAACTTATTAAACTCATTTTTGGGGGTAAGTTTTAAACATTTAGTTTTATAATTAAAAAATATATGATACAATGAAGATCCAGATACCATTCCAAGCACCTACAAGAAGCTTATAACACAACCAAGAAAAAATTATCATAAAGCTGCCTAGCACACTAAAACAACTACTCAAGGTTAGGAGAAAAGGCAAAACAACAAAATTAATGCTTAATACAAGGATTCTTTGGCTAAATAGAGATTACATATTTATGTAAAACTAGGCTTCCTTTACGTTGATAGTAGCATTTTTTGCATCGCGGTCTTTGTTGCTATAAATATCTATCTCTAGGTGAATTTAAAAAACATCAAAAATATTAAAGACATTAATGGATTAATGGGTTTGTTTCTTGTTGTAGCATTCACCTTACCTTCTCTTAATGGGTTTGGCATTTCTTGTTAAGGCCAAGGAAGTAGGAGAGGGATATTAGCAATTCAAGGTTATTCAAGATCTTCTAGCAAAAAGTTGAAATTTAGAGAAAAAAAGGAAAAAAATATTTACTTACAAAATGACTGAAAATAAAATGTTTATTTACAAAATAACCTAATGGTTTATGCTTGTGTCAAGTCTACTGGTATGATTGTGAGGCCCAATAATTTCAGCTATTACCAATAACTTGAGATGGAGCATCGAGAACTAACGGCTATCACTAGTCAATAGATATAGTAAGGTTTTAGAGATAATAAGTGGCCGCCTAATTACCTATGCTAATTAAATTTCATGATCTACCTTGGCCGTGTTTGGATGGTGGTTATCTTAAGAGCAATAGTAATATGATTTTGGATTTTTATAATTCTTTTGTTTGGAATGAGTAGTAAAAAGAATGTGATTTTTGATAATTTATTAAATCATGAACTATATTTCTCAACCCGTAGTACTTTGATTTTTACTTTTTTTCTATGGTAATTTTAAATTCTAGAGTCAATTAATAAGAAAATAAAATATTAAATTGTAATAAATTATAAAAAAAAAGTACCCTAAGATTGATGAATTAATCTAAACACTTGAAAATAATTACTCTAAATATTAAATTATTAACCATTTGATTCATAACAAACACATTTTTATTTCTCCTCATAATTCTTGTCATTCAAACATGGGAGGCAACTAAATGGATTCTAGGGGATCACATGCAGTGGGATTTGTTAATAAATACATGAACAATCTAAGAAAACAACATTAAGGGGCAGTTAAATAAATTAATGAATTATTGGATATTTTAGAGGTATCATAGACACGGCATTGTATTTCAAACAAAGTTCAGTAGATTTACATGGTTATGTAAATAAAGACTTGAGTGATGACACATCATTTAAAGAGTATTTACATTGAGTGGTATGACAATCAGTTGGGTGTTTTGGTTAGAGAAGATAGTAGTTCTATCTATGATGAAAGTTGAGTATGCTACTCTTACTGAAGCGAGTAAGAAGATAACTTAGTTGTAACATTTTTTATATGAATTGGGTAAGAAGGAAGGCAGTGCTCTATTTAGTGATGGTCAGAGTGTCATTCATTTTGTGAAAAATTTAATATTTCATTTTAAAACGAAACACATTTAATTGAGATTATTTTATTTGTTCGCTTTTAGACAATAGAACTTTATTTCCAGAGAAGATTTGTGATGAAAATTTGGTTGATATGTTAAAAAAAATGGTCACCATTGGAAAATTAAAGTTAATGCTTGACTTTAGTTGATCTTTTAGCATGAGGGTGGAGCTTGTTGCTGTTGGGTTGGGTTGATTTGCTTTATGACAGTGCTATTTTTTCGGTGATGTTTTGGCTTGTGTTGGATTGGTTTCCAAGCGGGAGATTGTTGAGATGTGTGGAACTGAGATGTGTGGAACTAAGTGTTTGAACGCAAAATAACATAAGGCATCCTTAGCATAGTGCTCGAGGTCAACTTTCCACAAGCAAGCACTAACGGGGAGTTCGAACGTTGGCTTTTCAAAAGTGAGCGCTAGTGCGGCATTCAAGCGTCAGATTAAACTTTGGATTCTAAATTATCTTGCTAGTAAAACGCTCGTTAAGCGCCATTGTGCTTAGATATTTTTTAACCAAAACTATTTGTCATTTTTGGTGAATTCATCAATTACAGGTTAGAAAGTCACAGAAAGACACGAAAATTGCGGACACATTTTTTAATTTGTAATTTTTTCCTCTTATGGTAAAATCCCGCAGCAACAGTGGATGTAGCCCTAGTTGGGGTGAACAGTGTAAATTTTGTGTTTCTTGCGTATTAACTTTTTCTTGTGTTTGATTCTCGTTTGGTTTGGTTTGGTTTGCGTTCGTTTATCTTATAGATCAAGTCCGGAGTTTATTTTTAACCCCAATAATAAGAATTATAAATTTATTATTGACCGTTAATTAAAATTCAAAACTTACTACTAATAATATTGGAGAATGATTATTAATATCATAATTTGGTACTATTAACCTAATTTTCATCAAATTATTAAATTAAATTATGCAAATCAACTTGCGAGATTGATAATTCAAGAAGATAAAAAAGTGTCAGTCTCTCTCTCTCTCACTCTCTCACTCTCTCACACGCACGCACATCTAATTCGATCAACTAATCCCTCTCACACGCACGCACATCTAATTCGATCAACTAATCCCGCATAAGAAATAACCCTTAAAACAGTATACATTTGTCATATCTCCCGCTGTCTGTATAAAAATTAAGTAATATAAATTTTTATTTATTTATAAAAAGCACTCTTTGTATGGTGCATACTATCAGAGTGTTTAATGTAGTTGAACTTTTAAGCTTGTAAATTATAATTGAAAAAATACAATTATAGTTGCAATTATAGTTTTAAGTAGAAATTATAAAATATTTATCAAAATTATAACATTTAGTTTCAAATAGTAAAATTTATATTTGTTAATTTAAAATCAATAACTATAAACAAAAGATTGCAAAAAAAATATATTCAAGTATTTTGAACTTTTTTTATTAAAATATAAATTAAACAATAACAAACACCCTTTGGTATGCACCTAAAATAAACAATGCAAACATAAGGAACTTGGAACTACCCCCTCATCGTGACAAGGCCATTTGACTTGGCAGAATCTGTTGAAATCTCTTGTTTGGGATGAGGGTGCGTTCACGTTACTATGCACTCACATCATGTGGCTCTATTTTTAATATATTTTTATAATTGAATACGTTTAAGATTTATTGGGTTTCTTGCTCATATCAATAATAAAATTAATCTAATATCTATAATTATGCGATCAAAAAATACTTGTCTAACTATTTACAAATAAATGAAATTTTACTACATAGCTACATATATCTAATTAACCAAACTTTTTGTATTAGCAGCAAACTCGGTAAGTCTTCCATATTGAACGAATCTGATCATAATAATATTATCGAGAACCGAATCCCTTAAATACACAACTTTCCTCAATGTCACAACAGCCACCTAGCTCCTGTTTGTTTTTATCTTCTTTTTTTTATCGCCATCTTCTATGAAGAGAAACAGATGGAGAATGCCTAACGCTCCGTCATCAATTTCTGAGATAAATATATATGCCCACTCTTTCCGTTTGATCAAATGTTGCTTTGGTAGGTACTTTCTTTCTTATATATAACCTTCCTAAAAGGGCTAAACTCCCCTCTCAAGACCTATTACATCCGAACCTTCTATTTTTTGAGTTTAGTGGTTCCATAACAATTATTCAAGTTGTTTATCTCCTATCCATATAGTGCATAGAAGATTATCTATGCAAAGATTTGGCTTTAACGAGACATTGATAGATGCATGAGGTTTAAAGTGGGTTCCTAATAATTATTCAAATTGTTCATCTTGCAAGTTTCATTGAGAAAATTATTTATCCAAAATTTTAACTTGATTGAACTTTAATAGATATATGAATGAATCACATTTTATTTTATAAAATAAAGGGGGTTTTCGTGTAAAATGGACCATTGAGTTTAAACTGTCCATTCTTTAAAACAAAATATGATTCAATTTATATATTTATTAATGTTTGATCAAGTCGATTTGTTTTTGTCTGATTCTTTGCGAAGCTTACAAGACAAGTAATTTGAATAATGCTCCGGCTCAAATTCATAAAATAAATTCGCGAGGGTTGATAAGAGTCTTGTGTGAGCTTTACCCATTCACTTAATAGGGAGAAATAGAATAGGGACGTACTTTCAATTTTGAAGGGGAATAGGTGCCGGAGAGTCTCCCCAACAGGGTGCAGGAAAAGATGAAGGCCCCTTCTAAAGCAAATGACAGGCCAGAGATCAGGCCGGAGCAGCTGCCAGAGACTGATGGATTTATCTTTGGTTTTCCTTCTCATTTTGGCGTGACGGCTGCCCAATTCAAGGCCTTTTTTTATGCCACTCACGAGCTATGGGCTACCCAAGCACTTGCTGGTAAAACCTGCTGGAATCTTTTGGAGTACTGGTTTCCATGGCAGAGGTCAAGAGCTTACCGCGTGAGATTTTCTCATTCTTCTTCCTTTATATGGGTACATACCCATCTGAGATATTATAGATTTCAAGTTCATTCATACGAACTTTTGGCAGCAATATGCTAGACACAGAAACCAACTGCAAAAATGAAACAGAAAATAATCTTGGTCATTCATAGGTATTTGGAATTTGCAACACTTGTAGGCCTTCCATGCACATAGATGGTCATTTTTTTATGACATTTCTATACTTGTTTTTTGTGTAAATAGCATTATTGAATCTTTTGCCCTTGATTAATAATAGCATTATCATTTTTGGATTAGTCAAACACAATTTAACGCACTATTCAACACCCCTCCCCCTCTACACACGCTGACGAAAAGAAGGCCAAAACACAGTTTGATATGACTATCTACGGACACGGAAGACCTATAAGTGCAAAGAAACTACTACATCCCACTTGTAAAGACTAATTTCTGATGACTTACCATTTTGGCCTCTTCCAGTTTGACAGCCGTAACACAGTTGGCACATCTTCGTAGGATATTTGCCCCTCTCGGGTACGCGTTCGCGGGTGGCTTGTTTGAGATGAATGAGGTGAAGGGTGGATCTTCTTATGGTGCTGGAACTTACGCGGGAGATGGATCTCGTCAGCCTACAGAGCTCAAACTCCAACAGGCCTTTTCATCAGGGTAAGTATGTAGCTGAAGTAGCAGAAAAGCTCAAAGACGCCACCTTCCAGCATGATGAACTTATATTCCAGATTTGATAAAATCTGATGAACGGTGGCATAGCATATCATACCAGCATATCATACGGGGAGTGAGAAATGGAAAATACTTGACAGCTTTCTGAATGCCTTTACATGTACGGCGCTACTGCCTCCAGTTGTACTCCATGCTGTCTGCAAAAACCTCAGAAATATTTTGCTGAGAATAAAAAGGCATAAAAAGCCAGTGTGCTCATAGCCGTTGCACTAATGTACCACCTACCCAGGAAAATGTCGACACGATCTGTAGCCCACATAAGTCCCTATAGAAATTGGGCTTCAGAACCTGGAAACTCAACACAGATCATCTCAGTACAATCAGACAGCAAAATAATAGCTCCAACACTATATGACCCATGCTTTTCTGGCGTACGCAGATTTCAAGAGCTCAGAATTCATCTAGCTGTAACAACAATTGCAGTGCAGAGAAATAATCCTACTCTGTCAAATTACACGAACAGTGCAGTGCACAAATTACAGAGGGGTACACTAGGTAAACCAGGAAACAGAGAAAGCAAGAAAAATGGGGTCTTAATCCTCATATGGCATAACAAAAATGATCCTGGTGCACATCAGTAATTTCTCAAAAACATAGAGCTCATGTTTGAAAAATAAAAAACTCATCTGCGGGATCTGTGACGGTAATCTTCACCTATCCTTCCATGACGATGGGTGGAAGAATCCCTATCATGATCTGACCTTCTGTCCTTTCCCCTTGTAGTTATGTCTTCTTCATCATAAGATTCTGCTTCACGCTTTGTTCTCTTTTCCTCCCTCCTATCACGATCTTCTCTTGAACTTGGATCGGTATCACGCCCCTGAGGTCTTCTCTCTGCTGCTTGCTTACCATAATCTTCCTTGCGATCCATCCCTTTCTCTTTCCCCTCTAATCGATTCTCCTGGTCTCTTGAGGTTGATTCTCTCAGTTTGTCATGGCTATGTTTGCCTACTTCAATGCCCTTAGTTCGGGAACTTCTGGCATCTTTATCACTTGATCGAAGCCCTTCAGGTGCTGCGAGCTCTGAAATGCGGTTTGACGAACCAGATCCTTTTTCAATCTTTGTCGAAACTGCAAACTTGTCATGACCCCATCTCGAATTCTTATCATCAGGACCCCAACCAGTGTTTGCAGCTCTCTGATTACAGAAAAACAAAGCTGAGAATCACAGATATTGCATGGCAGACAAATTTGCTTACCTTCAACATATTTTTAAAACAGAATACTTCTAAATGGACAACGTAGCAGCAACAGCAGAGAAGCCGATGGATAAAAAAAGGATGCCATCTTTTAACATGTATGGCAGAATTTCATCTCCTTCTTCCAGTATGTATCTATTGTCCTACATCATCTTCAACAAAATCCAAAAGCTTATATTTTTCACTTGGCAGTTTATAATCTATTGTCATAATCCATAATTAAAAAGTACTTCAGCATTCATAAAACAAAGCATGGACAGATTTGTTGAATTTGGATATCATACCCACACTAATGATGTATTAATCATAGTTGAATACTACATATTTGATAGTCGTTAAATAGACTCTTTTGTAATAAAGAATAAAGATAAAATAAAGACAACAAATGCTATCAACACAAATCTACAAAGTAAATCCTAAAATAACAAAATCCAACAAATCTACTAAATAAAATAATAAATAAAATATTCCCAATCAGCTAGATCCACATGCATAATCTTTCATCCAACTATAGAAACAGTGGATTATCCTCCAGTTTCAACATACTCATGAAATTGGATCTCTGAATCTGGTATCCGCACCAACTCTCCCGGAGTGAACAAAACTCGACTTTGTCAAGTGTGGCACGACATCACTTTAATGGTAGTAAAACAAATTAAATACAGGAAAGAAATGTCGTTTGCTTTGGTTGTTGATTCCGGATGTATAGTTGAGTTGGAACACAATGTCGTTAGGCACATGCACTTAAGAAACCCTAACAATCTACATCTAAGGATGAACTAAAACTCCCACCAATTACAATCAACGGCAAACCGTTTAGGCATTTATATCTAAGTAATCCTAAGAATCTCCACCTAGGGATGAAATAGAATCCATACCAATTCTACGTAACACTATTTGTTATTAACAAATCCACATGCATCCACTCTCATAACACCTTGCTCTTGCCAAGGTTTGAACACCTCATCTCCCCTTAGAAAGAATGACACTCGTACCATTGGGCCAAAGGCCTCTTGGTATCCCCAAATACAATTTTAAAATTATCACGATGATAAAAAGTTAAAAACAATATAAAGAAAGATAAACAAATCCTATCAAAATAAATCCACTTGGAGTAAATCCTAAAATAACATGCAATAAATCTCCTAAATGAAATAATGCGTGTGCGGGTGTGTAGGCTCAGTTGCTATCATTTTGTTCCTCAACTTAATAATAGTATACATTTGAGATATCTTACACAGATGTAGTACATTTAAAATATACTAGAGTCCATTCAACATTGGAAATTCTAAATAGAAAGGACAATCTAAAACCAGTCTCTACAATCCCAAGTCAACCCCCTTTCATCTAAAGATATGCAAGTACCAAGTCCTCCAAAAGTTGCAAGCAAATCAACCTCTCATTATCTGGACCACAAATTATGCGTAAGTTTCACCACATTCCTTGGCCGGCTAAACTACATATAAATTTAATAGGCTATAAAACATGCATGCAAACATGACAAATGTAGCACGCACAAACCCTATTATAAAGGCAACACAGAAGTTGGTATGGGAATCAATTTTTGTACACCTGGTTAATAAATTCTGACCTTTTGTCTCTTGGAGGTAAAAGAGAGCATTTTGGGAAGAAAAAACAGAGCCAACATATGGGAACAATCAAATTACATTAGATTTATTGAATGAGCTAAGGGACACATGGTGTGTGCCACCTCTAGATGAAGTATAATACAAGTATAAAAAATTTGTGTAGGTCTGATTAGTACTTTCTAACTTTTCGCTGCTGGGAAGTAAAGGAGAGCATCATGAAAAGAAAAAACTGACCCAAGTTCTGGGGATAACTGAATTAATTATTGAATGAGCCAAGACAAACACGGTGTGTCCCACCTCTAGATGAAGTATAACACAACATTATGTTTAAAAAGTCTACACATATCAAAGAACATTATATTTCAAAAAAACTCTATTGATAAATATAAAATATCACATACCAGGTCTTGAGAGAGTAAATGGGATCGGCGATGATTTCGAAAAGATTGGCAAAAGCTTGTTTTTGTTACATTAAACCTCAAAACATAGTCTCCGCAATTTCACTCTGAATTGATACTCAGTGGACTAAATTTGGTAATTTTTTTTGTTAAAAAAATACTCGGGAGATCTAACAGGCATTATAAGCTTTTCATAAGCAAATTAAAGAAATGACTAAGATATATGGAGAAAGCTGATATAATTACCAACACTTCTAATAAAGAATATATAATATATATTCTTTACAATGCTGCCTCTCACTTGCTGTTCGGTTTAACCAAATCACTAGAAGTGATCAGACCAATTGAAGACCCTAACAAGAAGTTAGTTGCATGGTGCATGTGGTAGAGGTGCATATCAAAGCAAGAAAAGAAGTAAAATGACCAATTATGCTTCAGTCGAGAATTGGCGATCTTACTTGTTCATCATGGGAAAACTTGCATCCAGCTCCACGAGTACATTCACCTCTTTGGAAAGCACGGCAAACTCCTCGTGCCTCCCTCTTCTGCCTCTCTGTCTCTTCATCTTCTTCCTCTTTCTTTTTATATTTACTAACATGGTCAACCCTAATAATTCGACCAAGAACTTGAGCGCCATTCAGATTGTCTGCAAGGTAGATCAAATAATATGCAACATTTTCAGTTGTAACATTACCAAGAAGCTTATCTAAGCAAATACTTTCTTATCATCACATCAAAATGACTCAGCTAGACAGAGGGAGGGAGAGATACTGACCGACAGCAAGATTTGTACTTCTTTGGTCCTCATATGCAACGAAAGCAAAACCTTTGGATTTACCAGTGCCCTTATCTCTGACAAGATTAACATCCACAATTTCTCCGTATCTGATAATATCTCAATTAGACAGCAGATTTCAGTGATGATGGTGAAACAAAACAAAAAGGAGAAATACAACTATTCCCCCCCAAAAAAAAACAAAATAGAAAAAGAATGGCACCACAAAAATCGGAAAGAATAGCAGTTCGTGCAAACTATGCAATCTAGTTTTTTTACTATACACTTTCAAAATTCTTTATTAGGTCAGTCATGTTAAAAGTTTTACTCCTAAGAGTCATAAAAGATATTTCTGGCCTAATGATTTGTTATTTGAAATTTGTCAAGTTTTCAAATCTATAACTTGACTTTAAGTTGAAATTCTCATTTTACGCACATCTGCTTAAAGTAAGCATCACTGAAAATTGGACAAGATGGCATACAGACTAATTGAATTTGTGTAATCCTCAACTAGCACAATATATTTACTATACAAGTGAAACAAAAGCATAACTAAGCAATGTTACAAATAGTTCAAACGTGCGAGGTGCTAGAGAATGATTGAGGTTTTAGGAAAATATAATAGGAAGGACATTGACAAAATGATAAATGGTGTCTGAAACTATTTGTTCAATAATGATCCCTTTTTACCTTGCCCACAAAAGTTATAATATCTTCAACTCTTGGTTATAGAAACAATGATCATTCAAAGTAGGAAAGCCAGGCATATAATTAGACAGAGGTTATGCAATTTGGATATGATTTTATTATGTTTTTTGTTTGATACGCAAAAGATACATAAATGCAAGAACACCAAAAGGGGCACAAACTTTATCAGGAGCTACAAGAGATCAAAAGGCCTCAACAAAAAATGATCTCACCTATGAAATGTAAAAGAGGATTCACATAAACATCCTGTACACCAAACATGAAAACTATGCAAAACACTTTCGAATCAATTACTCTACCTCTTTAAAAATACACTCATTCCTTTCCTTCCACAAACATCGCTTAGTGCAAAGAGAAGTCATCATCCAAGCTATCTTCTCTCTTCTACCGGCATTAGCTGTCCCAACTAGGGGAGAGCATGGGTCGGGTCGGTTCGGTTTGGATTTGCACTAGCCCTAGTATACAAACGGCATCAATCGGTTGAAGGGTTATCTGAACCGTAGCCGACTGCCAAACCACCCAGAACCGTCTGAAGGAAGTTATCGGTTTGGCGGTCAGTGGCGGTCAGGTTTGGTTGCATAAGAAAAATCACAACTCACAGTCTCACAATCAACAAACTAAACAAAATTACAACTCACAGTCTCACAAGATGGAAAGAAATTAGAAATTTTGAGAACTTCAACTGATCGTGAGGTGCGAGATAGAGAGACAGCGTCAGCGACAGTAGCTTCTCAATCGCGTCTCGCCGTCTTCAATTTGGAAGGAAAAAACTAATTACCGAATAGTTTATTAGTCTGTAATAACTAGGGTTCGCAGTTCACACAAGTAGATTACTGATGAGATTTGAGAGACGAGAGAAAATGGGGAGAGGAGAAATCAAATCTCCTATTGGCTCCTAGGGCAGATAGAAATTACTCTGTGGAAGTTGAAGATCAACCGAGCGGCGTGCGTGGAAAATTGGGAGGAAAACTAGAAAATGGGAATTAGAAAATGAGGAGGAGGAATACTGGAATAACAAAGGAACGGCGCATAGGGTTCTGCGGTTTGGATCTGAAACGTCTGATAGCATAGCATATTCGATTTGTTCGAGTTTGCCATACCACCACCCAATATCCGACTGAAACCCAAGCTTTTTGGTTGATGCTTACCCGATTTCAACCCAATTGACTTTCAAAATTTACCTAACGAGTTTCTTATGGTTCGGGTTCGGGTAAATTGCTCAGGTCTACAGTTTATTGTTCTCCCCTAGCCCCAACATTCTAACCCCTTCCACACTAAGGCTAGCATCATCCATAGGGCCATAAGATTACCAACCAAACTAAGTCTCACATCGCAAGCAATTGAGATCGACTACATAAATGCTTACGTGATAATCTGTTTGTCGAGGGCAATAAGCTCAATTAAGTTTAATGCTTTCATATCATTTTTTTACTACAAGCATCCTGAGTTAATGTAGATTTTTCCCTCCCCCTAGCATTTCCATTCTTTCTTACTATTATATCTATTGGTATTCGTTGTATATGACCAAAATCCAAATCATCTTAGTTTATACTCATACCTTTCCTTCAATTGATACTTTACTTCCTATCCTTTCATGAAGAGTTCCATAATTTCCATTGATGTCCTATTTTTCTTAGGCTTACCACACATCTATCTAGTTATCGTCATCTCAATTACATTCGTTTTACTAATGCATTGTTTCTTGCGAACCCCAAAAAATATTAAACAAAAAATCCCACAACACCCCAACAACATCACAATATAATAGCACTGCTTTACAACATATGCAACATCCAGTAACAGATTCTAAAGCCTCTTTTCATCAAATAAAAATTCTAAGAAATTGTCTACTCAAAAAAGCAACATTTGTCAGAGCACCCGACATCCAAATTTTCTTCCAAGGGAAGGTTACGGGTACTCTAAGAGATATATTAAGTTGGAGGTTTCAGAGGCCCACTGGTAGTTCTTCATGCTCGGAGAAGCAGGTAAGCGGGAATCCTCTAGTTTCTCTAGTAGATTCAAGGGTTTCAAGAGGTTGATGGAAAGGGGAAGCATACAAATAAGGATGTGATATTCTATGAGTTGTTAGCAGTGAAAAGCATAAAAAGATCAATGGCGTGAATGCCTTTGATGGAGGGTGAGGGGTTTGGATGGTTGTTTGCATCCATGTTTGGTGAGTTCACTTTACATAATTGTAGAAAGAAGGCAACGACTCAAAGGCCATATACAGAGCTGACTAGGAATTGCAGGTGGCCAAAGGTGGTTAGGATTGAGTTGGACCCTTGTCATGTGAGGCTACAGTCTTTTTTTTTTTCCCCAAGAAAGGCCATGGGGGTAGAGTGGCAAAAGGATTTTCCAGGGGCATCGCATCTGTAAAAATGGATAAACTGGTACTAGCATTTCCCTTTGCATATGCAAGTGTATGAGCTCAACAAAGTGTGTTTCTTGGTCATTTTTCCTTCAGCAGAGAAGACACGTAGGGTCTTGTCAAAAAGAGAATATGGTTCTTTGAAGGTTGGGCGGTGACATGGATAACATGGTTACTGCTAATTTATTTCAATCTTGTATAGTCAAATATAAGATTAAAATATGATTGTGTGCACATAAGGGAATAAAGCCGTGTATATTCTACCCTTTTCAGATCTCGTACTACAAGATACTCGTGCATTAAGCTTCCCTGTTATTATTCAAACAGACTTTTCAACTTTAATTGATCTTATTGGGTTAGCTGTGAAGAATCTACCTCTGGTGGTGTTGGAAAAATTGAGAGTTGAAACCTAAAAATTAAATACTAATAACTGAATGCTCAATTTTCAAATTGAAAAACTGTTCTGAATGTACTAAAATTTAAGCCTGGATTTAATCGAGTTGTTTAATCTACAGAATAAACAAAAGTCACAATTTTTTTAACCCATTACTTGTTCTCTCCAACTCTCTATATTGGTGGTGTTTGGAATTGCTGTAACTAATAGCTTATAAATTGTAATTTGAAGCAGAAGTTGTAAGTGTTTGATAAATATGCTAATTTGTAGTTGAAACTAGTTATCTATAGAAACAAAAATTTATTATAGCTTATAGCATAAGTTGTAGGTATTTAAAAAAAATTGTAACTTATTACTAAAATTAGTAGCATGAAGCTAAAAACTATTTCTAGTGGCTTTGCCAAACACCCTCATTGTGGTGGTGGAATAGTTTTAGAGTGATGACTAAGCAGTTTTATGGTGATAGTAGAGGCGTGTGGTATATTGGGGCGATGGCAGCAACGGTGGTGAAAATGGATTGATGGTGGTGACGATAACAACAGTGATGTGGTGGTGTCAGTAGTCGTGCTTTATAGAAGTGAAACAATGGTGACCACCATGGGCAGTGGACAAGTGGTAGTAGTGTGGTAGTGGGATAATAGTATTGGTGTTGGGGTGGGTGCTAAAGGCAGAAGTAGTGGCAATGGGAAACACCAACATTGGAAAGTTGTGGCAATGGGAAACAAACACTGTTTGTATGGTGTAAAGTGGCGGCAGCACTGGCAATAGTTGAGTGGTAGTAGTGGTGGCATAGATGTGGCAAAGGTGGTGATAGTGGCATCCATGGAGGTAGTAGTACATATAATTTAAACTTATACAAATTAAGCATTCAACATTAACTAAGAAGATTACTACTTAGCATTTTAGTCTATTTTCAAGAGGTCCTTAAATGTGTAAATTATATGCATTGTGATAATCAAACATGCATAATTTATTTCACTTAATACATCTAGTTTTTAAGTGTGGAATTGAGTTATTAGACAACCCCTCACTCTCTCCTCCTCTTTTTTTTTTTAATTTTCTCACGGTCATTCTTTGTATGGCTTTTGGTTTAGCTAATCATAAAGAACATATTTCATACACCTGTGAAGATATCCAACTTTCCAAAATGAATATAATTTAAATAATCTTTTATATCTCCTACTTTAGTTCTACAAGCTCAAAAGCTTCTTCCAAACCATAGTAGACTTAGTAGTAAAGTTTAAACAATGATAGAAGTAAAACTGGATAGATTCCCAAAGTTGTAAAAACTGCAATACTTTTTGTAGCTTCCCATTTTTTAGTTTATTAACTCGGAATATTGACCATAGTTTTCAACTTGCCTATGGCGCCTAGCAACAAACCTGAGTTGCTATGGGGTGATCACCAAGGCACCCAGGCAGTCGCTCCACTTTTTCATTTATATGTTCATTTATCATGTTTATATTAGGCAGTAAGTTTTTTGACATAATAGGAAAAATAGTAGTTGTTAGAATGTTTACTTTTTTATTACACGTTAAAGGCTTTGATCCAAGCGTTGTCAAGGTCAAATGTATCATTTTTACCAGTTTCATTGATCCGTATCTTTATATTACTCTCTGAAAAAGTAAACAAAGACAAGATTGGAATAATATAATCTATTTTTGCAAAAACTAACACAGAAGAATGATGATACCTCTTCTACGAATTGCAATCTCCTCTCATCCCCTGTAATTTTTTACCACCTCTGACTAACTTTTTGGCCATTTGATCTAGTGAATGGTGAGATTTTGGATATAAGATGATGGAGATTCAGAATTCGTACAAAGCGGGCCCATTTTCATTCAAGATTTCTGTCTCATATTGAATATTTTTTCTGTTCAGATTCCAGAGAAAATGCCTGGCCAGAGGTCCATCTACTGGAAGCCTTGCGTCGGTCGCTCAGACAACTGTCACCGAGGAGGAATGGGGGATTTGCTTAACCCAAATGTTGCCAATAACAACTCTGTAATACTACAAAATTCTCGTCTTTCTTGCCACATGATCCAACCAGCGATTTCTCATTTCGTTGTTCAAATTTCAGATAAATGCCTTGTCGAATGTCTATTTTCTGGTAGCCCTGCAGTCTCTCGGGCAACTGTCATTGAGGAGGATTTGCTTAACCTAGATGATGCCAGAAACAACTGTCCATCATACTTCAACATTTTCCTCTGTAATCACATGGAGTTTCTTGGTACATGATCTAGATTACAATTTTCCCATTTCATCCTCCTGTTCAAACAAAAAGATTTCTCCAATGTTTATAGCTCTTCAAATACCTTGGAAACTTGGTCCAACATATTTAGATATTCGTCTTTCATTTGGATAATGAGTACTTTTTATACCTTTTGTTTATGAAGTCCCTTCCCATCACTTGAACCCAGTCCCAAGAAGTTGCATCACCAAAATCCCATTCCTTGGCACACACTCCATGACCTCACCAAAGTCGTAGTTTCTCTAAAGTGGAAATACTGGTACTATGGCCTAATTCCATTTATATACGATACAGTCAATATAAGAAAATACTTCACATTATAACAACCAATAGCCATAAGGAGGAAGAGGTTTATATGTTCTGAAAATTACTATCAAAGACTTAAGGCAAGCAATCATAATCAAGAAAACAATGGAATTAGTGAATCAACATCGAGATGGATCCCTCTCTTTATCTCTATCCATGGAGCTATCTATCTTGAGCTATATTTAAAATATATATATATATAAATGAAAAGAATTTGATAATCTACTAAAAGTTTTAAAACTTGCAGCCATATTTAACCTGTTCTTGCACACATATTTGAGGTAACACTTCTCTAATCATCAAAATATGTAGTGGAAACCTGTGGACGGAGGTGTCATTCCAACAAATTTAAAGCACGCAAGTTATTAACAAGGCAGAAGTGCCCCATATATAACAAAATCTAGCTCACTTGGAAAGAAAAACAGAAGGCAATGGGCAGCGAACAATTATCACCTGTAACTTTTTTTCTTGGAGAAGCTAATATACCACTTTTCAAACCTCAATCGTTGCTATAAGTTCTCATGAAGCAATTTATCCCATAGAGTGCTGTGATGCCAAATTGCTTCATTTCTTGAAATGAACCAATTTGGCACCACAGCACTGTTCAAGAAATGAATTTCAGGTATTGAAGTTTGGCATCATGTTTTTAGCAATGCAATCTAGTTCCACCAATTCTAGGATACAAGCTACGCCACCACAAACAATGTAATCAATAATTACAGCATCGGTAAGAACTTACTGGGCAAAAACTGCAAGAAGATCGCCTTCAGTGAGATCAAATGGAATGCCGCCAACAAACACATAAGCAGAATCTTTGTACTTGGCGTGCCAGGACGCATCTTCAGAAATACCTAACGACGCTTCTTTTGAATTGATACTCTGGATTCGTTTCACTAACGTCAACGGATTCATCGCTCCAATCCCAAGCTTCGAATTTAAGCCCTAGATGATTAGCATAGCCCTCGTAAAGCCCAACGATCTTCAATCGCGACCCAAAATCTTGCAGCAAATAAGTATATCTACCGAGGATCTTCAAGAGGTGCTATACATATACATATCCATGGGTAAATTACGTGAAATACATAGCCAATGAGACGGAATGACAAAGTCGCAAATAACGCTACAGTTATATACAGGGATGTGAATATATTATTTATACATATGACAAATACGTACACATATATATGCCCCAGATGATGTCGGATTTTCATTACTTTTTAAACCCTTTAATTCAAACGAAAACTAATTGTTTAATAAATTAATTTTTAAATTTATTAAAAATTAACTTTAATTTTTTATTAAAATTAAATAATTTTACTTTTTTACGCCGTTAAAAATTACAATTATATATAATTCATAATGATAATAAATAAATTATAAATAAAATATATTAATATTTTTTAAAAATAATAAAATTTAAATAAAATATTTTAAAATTTAATTTTTAATTTAATTTTTAATTTTTTAATTTATTTAACTAAACAAACCATATTGACATTTGGGTGTTTTTCATAAAAAAAAGCAAAAAACAAGGTTGCAATCTCAATTTCACCGGTGAAGTAAACAAATAAAGGTCGATTAACCCTGAACAAACGACGTCGTGACTTGATAGGATTAAATCTAGGGGGAGATTTCTATTCAGAGTGCGTCGTTGCTCTTTACTTCCTTGTTATGCGACTTTTTTCGAATACAAAAAATAAGTTTTTTCCAACTTTAATAAAAAAAACATATATATTTTTTAAAAATTCATCACGAAAAATTAAAAACATAAAAAATCTAGAAAAAAAAACAAAAAATAAAACTAGGCTTTTATTAGGCCAAACTCTCAAGCCGAGTTTTGCTACCTTACGAACATAATTTAATTAAAAATTAAAATGTCTACAAATATTATTCATATTGCAATAATTTGAATTTTCTCTTTATGTTTTCACTGTTTTGTGTAAGATAAAATAAGTCAGTAAGTTAAATTTTATGTTATTTATTTTCGTCTCTACTCATTAGTAATATTTTTTTTATCTTTTGATTAAATTTTTTTTTATTTCTTCAGTTTCTCTCATCAAGATAATTTTAAAAAATAAAAAAATTAATTAAAAAATAAAAAAAAATTCAGAAAAAGACAAAAA
This sequence comes from Heliamphora exappendiculata, assembly GCA_034768845.1. Classification (NCBI taxonomy): domain Eukaryota; kingdom Viridiplantae; phylum Streptophyta; class Magnoliopsida; order Ericales; family Sarraceniaceae; genus Heliamphora; species Heliamphora exappendiculata. Next base: position 17,687 of record JAOTRH010001769.1, read on the forward strand.
AAAAAAGCAAAAAATAAAATAATAGCCCGACATAGCCTATGCCTACGACATTTTAAACAATAAATTCAAATTATTTTCCATGAGGCAAATTTTATTATTGCATCAATACATTTTTCATAATAAAAACAAAAGCGATGGTTATTTGTAACTTTGAAAAATCGTTTTATAAATAACAAATACCAAAAAATAGGACAAATAAATCTTCAAAAAATCTATAACGTCACCTAAGTGGAGAGAAATATCATTCATATAGAAATATCATTAAATAAAAAATAAATAAATCCATCCACAAAATTAAATCCATCAAAAATAAAATATTTGTGTGTGTGTTTTATGAGAATTTTTTTCGTCTTTTAAGAATTTTTTTATATTTTAATTTAAATTTTTATTTTTTTTATTTTTTATGATGATAGAATTCTAAAAAGTATGTCGGTTATGATTAATTTTTTAAAAAATTTATTAAAGACGAAAAACTATAGAAATGTCACAAAAAAAACTTGTTAAGTTGCATTTTTTTCTCACATATGAATTTTATTTTAGAGTTTGATTAAAAAAATTTACTTTTATGTTTTTTTTTAATGACGAGAGGAATCTAAACTTGTGTTTGACCAAACTTTTTTATAGGCTTTCCGGCTTGTGAGCTTTATTACAAAAAAATAAATATAAAAAGATGTAAAAAAAGTCACTTGATTATAATAGATGATCAAACCATTTGGGTTTTTTAACAAAATTTTAACCTAAAAACCTTTATAAAAAACTTATCTAAACATAGCCTAAAAAGTATATATTTATTTGAACTAATACTAAAAAAAATTTACTAAGACCAAAAAAAATTATAAAAAAAACTAATTCAAATACAAGCAGACAGATATAGGCTTTTTGGGTTAATTACTAAAGAAATTGTTTAGAAGAATATTGCTTGATGTGTGTTTTATGATTTTTTTTTTCAAAAAGCATTTGTTTAATATGATGTGGTCAGTTTAACCATTAATGGTGTGGTATTTATTTATTTTCTTGTATTTTAAAATTTAAAATATCATAACAATCATTGCATATATTTATTTTTTATAAAAATATTTTTACAATTTACTCCAGGAGATTTATGAAATAATATTTATATTGAATGTGAGATTATGTAAAAAAAATATCTCTCAATTTTTTTTAAAAATACATGTATTATTTGTGATTGTATTATCATATTGTAATTAAGAGAATTAAGGGATGAGATAAGGGGAGAGAGAGAAAGAAATTTGTCAAATCAAAATTTGTATTATTGTTATATTTTCTAAAATTGTCAGCAATATCGTAAAATATTTAATAAAATAGGTTGAAAATATTTATATTTAATATATTACAAATATATTGTAAAAATAAAATATTAAATAATTAATATATATCATTGTAAAAATATAATTCTCAAAAATAAAATATACATAAATCAATATATGAATATGATAACAAACATGTCACAAGTAATGACAATTATAATTATATAGGAATTTTCTCAATAATAAAAAAAGATAATAATTAATCATTGGTGTTAAATATTTATTGTCAAGTGATGACATAAAGATATTTAAAAACTTTTTGTTGAATTATATTAATATTTATGTTATGGTAATGATGTTTGGTGATTACAATTGAAAATCATATTATGTAAAAAAAATTGTGTGTTGTGTATGTTATTTTATATATTCATCATTGATTTTTTTGTGTGGATAAATTATACTTATTTTTCTTGAGATTAACAAAAATATTAATCACTTCATCTGTAATTTTTAAAATGTCATTAACCTCCCCTCTAGTTTAGTTTTTGCATTAAATTAATTTAACCGTCAAATTTTCTTTACTACTTAATGAAAAAATTATTTTTTAATGTATACTTTTTTATTAGAAAATAATATATTATTTTTTATATAATAATAAAAACAATTTTTGATGAAACACAATTTTAATATACTATTTTCTAATAAAAAATATATATATTGAAAAATAATTTTTTTGTTAAATAATTACAGAAATTTAACAGTGCAAAAACTAAACCACATAAGAAGTGATTGATATTTTTATGAACCTCAAATGAGATAGGTATAACTTTCCCTTTTGTATGAGTAATTATTTAAAAGTCTCATAATATTATTTGATATTTTTTACGTAGTACTTCACTGTTATATGATAAAAAAAATTCTAAACAGGGCAATGGTAATTTATATTTGTTAGGTAGGTAAGATACAAATGATGATCTATTTAGTATTTGTCGAACATTCTCAGTTGCTTAAAATACAAGAGTTAAACAATGTCACTAGATAGTTGAGAAATGCCTAATAATTTTTCTTTTTAAAAATGTTTTAACAATTTTTCTTTCCTAAAATGTTTTATTTGGCATTTAATAATATAAGTATTAATGCATAAAATATCATCTCATGTAATACTTAAAGGTGTCTAATTATAGTCACCGCCTATCACCGTAGCATTATTGTGATTAGTTATTCGATAGTCTTATAACACTATGTGATATTATTTTTATAGGAATTCTACCCATTAATATAGCAAAAATACTTTGTATTGAGCAAAAATAGTGACTTACTTTTAGAGAAACTCTAACCCATTTTATAAATCTCAATTTAGAGGAAAAACTCAATTCAAGCCACTCTCCAAAGTTTTTTCTATTCGAGAAAATGTGATTTGGTTCTCTCTATGTATATTTGGAGAGTGCCAAATTTTGTATAGAATTGTTATCTAAAAATAAAGAATAACTATTTTATTCATTAAATTAATGAGTAAAATTTTTAATTTGTACATGTATTTTTTTGCACTTTGGAATGAAAAGAGAAGCTATTTGAGTATTAAAGAGAAATTAATAATGATTTTAAAAATTAGAGATGATATATTGTAATATGGTTGAAATTGACATTAATAGCATAATTCTCCATACTTATTTTTAAATAAAAAATATTATTTTAATCTTATAAAATAAAATATTAAATTAGAGATGCTCTTACTTAGATATGTAAAAGATAATATCAAATATTTTTACTTATAAAAGATAACAAATAAGCAATGTGAGTAATTATTTGATAATTTTGAAATATCATGTGATATTATTTAAATAGTATTCTTATTAAATTATATAAAAAAATATTTTATATGAAACAATCTGATTACACATTTATTAAGTAAAAAATAAAAATTGAACACTAAAATATATATTGCATATTTTTTATCAAAAATATCTACACAATAGCACATAGTACTCCATCTAATAATTTTCCAAGCAATTGCATAGTGTTTGGCAAAGTTATTAATAATAATTTTAATTATAAATTTTAATTTTTTTTAAGTATTTATAATTTTTATTATAAATTATAATTTTTATTATTTAATTAAAATTTTTAATTTTTATTAAATATTTATAATATTTATTATAAATTAAAATTTTAAAATTATTAATTTTAACGATGCAAAACGCCAACCTTGCCATTTTGGAAGTATCTAATAATTTTCCCATTATTGTTATATTAATGCACCACCTGTCAACAGACTAGTGGGTCTTTATCTACCATTCAAATCAAAGCCCTTTCCTATCTTCCTTCTATTCACTTCAACACCAACCTACCTCCACCTCTATCCCCATTCCTCGTCTCTCTCTTTCTGTCTCAGCCATGGATGTGTCCTGGGAAACCAGTGTCACAGATTCAATCAACACCGTCTATCTTCTCTTCTCCGCCTACCTGGTTTTCGTCATGCAGCTGGGCTTCGCAATGCTCTGCGCCGGCTCCGTCCGAGCCAAGAACGCCATGAACATAATGCTCACCAACGTCGTCGACGCCGTCATCGGCAGCATCTCCTACTACCTCTTCGGCTTCGCCTTCGCCTTCGGCTCTGGCTCCAATCCCTTCATCGGCACCCAATTCTTCGCCCTCAAAGACGTTCCCAACTCCTCCTACGACTACGCCTACTTTCTTTACCAGTGGGCTTTCGCCATCGCCGTCGCCGGAATCACCAGCGGATCCATAGCCGAGCGCACCCAGTTCAGCGCCTACCTCGTCTTCTCATTCTTCCTGACCGGGTTTGTGTACCCCGTGGTGGCTCACTGGGTCTGGTCCCCGAGTGGCTGGCTCAGCGCCAGTTCGAGCAGCTCGCTGTTCGGCTCGGGCGCCATTGACTTCGCCGGGAGCGGCGTGGTCCATTTGGTGGGTGGGATTGCTGGGCTTTGGGGAGCATTTATAGAAGGCCCGAGAGTAGGCCGGTTTGATGCGTTTGGTCAGCCCGTCCCAATGCGAGGCCATAATGCAACTCTTGTGGTGCTCGGGACCTTTTTATTATGGTTCGGGTGGTTCGGGTTCAACCCGGGCTCAATCGACAAAATCGTCGTATCGTACCCTAACACGACCGGCCAAGGGAACTGGACTGCCGTTGGCCGAACTGCCGTTACGACCGCGCTCGCTGGTTCAACCGCGGGAATTGTAACGCTGTTTGGCCAACGGCTTCTGGTGGGCCACTGGGACGCGCTCGCCGTGTGCAACGGAGTGCTTGGCGGGTTCGTGGCAATCACATCCGGTTGCTCGGTGGTGGAACCGTGGGCTGCAATCCTTTGTGGGTTTTTCGCTGCCTGGGTGTTGATTGGGCTCAATATCTTGGCCCTAAGATTGAAATTCGATGACCCATTAGAGGCAACCCAGTTGCACGGAGGTTGTGGAGCTTGGGGTTTGATCTTCACGGGTTTGTTTGCGAAAGAGGAGTTTTTGGTTCAAGCCTATGACTCGGGTGAGAGTGGGGTGGTGCGACCCTATGGGCTGTTTTTGGGAGGGGGTTGGGGCCTGCTAGGAGCCCAAGTGGTTGAGGTTCTAGTCATCGTGGGTTGGGTTAGTTTGACAATGGGGCCTCTTTTTTACGTGCTACATAAACTCCAAATTTTGAGGATATCGGTAGTCGACGAAATCGCCGGTCTTGATATCTCTAGCCATGGAGGGTATGCATATACCGCTCATCAAGAAGATAACCTGCGGTTTTATGCCGATTACATGCGGCTTCAAAATTGAACAAACATGAGAGAAATTTAAGAAATGTTTGTTTTTTTTTTTTCTAAGAAATCTTGTTATTATTTTAAAAATGTTGGTGAAATTCAAAGTTGTAAGTCTCCATTTCAAGGTATTCTTTTATGTTAATAGAAGCATGGTTAATGGTACCCTTGTTTTAAAACCTTTTTTTTTTTACACTTTTATCAATTAAAATACGTTTAGTATGCAAAAATAAAATGATGTGGGAATTAACTCAAAGTAAAAAGTGTAAGGTGTAATGGAATGAATTATTTATTACATTCATCAAGGACTTTAGCTTAAAGGGTATGAGCGTGAACGAAATATAGAAAGTTCAAGCATCGTTAACTAATTTATTGTCATAGTGTGGGTGCAGTGCTTGTATACATTAAATGGCGAGAGGATGAAATGACTTTCTATTTTCATTGTTATGCTAAGAAAATGAATTTTCTAAAAAAATAAACAAAATCATTAACTCTATTAAATATTAACAAATAATTTATTAAACTTTTTGTAAAATATGAAAAAAGAATATATATATATATATAGAATTTCTTCTATTTACATACAAATAATACATATTCTATATATTTATGAATATACAATTATGTTTTATATATTTATTTTGTGATGATTTCATATTGAAATAAAAACCCAATTTTTAAACTTTGGAGAAAAAACATATATTCTCATTTTTATTGGAATAGGTAATGCATTAAAATGATCTATCTCACTTTGCTAACCATACCAAACGTGAGAAATGGCATACAATGTTAAAACGACATTTCAATTTCAAAACTCATTTTTGCGCATCCAACCTGAACTTATATTGTAAAGGGTACACAATTAGACATAACTATTTGTATAAAAATAGAAATTTCATATTTAACATTTGTATTGTTTTGAATATCATAAAAGAATAATCAAACATATCAATTTCACTAAAACTTAATTTAAGAGCTAGGATTATATATATATATATATATATATATATATATATAACCTAGTGTAGGTGTGTTATTCGGGTGATTCTAAATACAAACCACTTTATTTTATGCATACAAAATTAATATTTTTATTATAATTTTATCACTCATTCAAGTTATCCTTATAACCTTAACATTCAAAATTCGAAAATCTCACCACCACCTTCGCTGCTGGAGCTGACCACCAACACCACACTCGCCATCATTTAGTTGCCTTTCTCTTTTCTCTCTCGCTACCGCTCCCATCCTCCACATCCACTCCAGCCCACCACCCATCCCTAGCTAGCAGCCGCTCCTCTTTGTGCCCCCTCAAAACCCTCAAAACCCTAATAGATACCATCATCGCATTGTGTTGTCTCCCTCAAAACCTTCAAATTAAACCCTAGCCATTCGGATTACAAAAGCCAAATGTATTGCCTCATGATCCGTTTGAACTACTACGATTGAACATATGTCCTTTCTTCAGATTGTCATGGGCTACCACCGATTCTTAATTATGGTGCTAGCTAGAAACTAAACATCATTTCTGTTGCTCGCAATTTTGAATGTGGCAAC
>JAOTRH010001780.1:0-24263 GCA_034768845.1 Heliamphora exappendiculata
TGGCCTCGATGGCGGCGCAGGTTTCGGGCGGGATGCTGCAGCGCTCGAGATGCATGCGGTGCGCGTCGATGTCCTGATCACGCACCGGCGCAAAGGTGCCGGCCCCCACGTGCAGGGTGACGAAGGCGCGCCGCACGCCGCGCTGCTCCAGCGCCTGGAACAGGGCGGCGTCGAAGTGCAGACCCGCGGTGGGCGCGGCGACGGCGCCGGGCTCGCGCGCGTACACGGTCTGGTAGCGATCCAGGTCCGCCGGTTCGACCTCACGGTCGATGTAGGGCGGCAAGGGCAGCCGTCCGCAGCGCTCGAAAAATTCCAACACCGGGCAGGTGAATTCCAAGAGGAACAGATTCTCGTCGCGCTCGAGCAAGCGGGCGCGCTGCCCGTCCGGAAGCAGAACGTCCGCGCCGGGCTTCACCGTCTTGCTGGCCTTCAGATGCACCCACGCACGGCGCTCGCCGGCGACGCGCTCCAGCAGGATCTCCACCCTCCCGCCGCTGACCTTGTGGCCGAACACCCGCGCCGGCACCACCCGCGTATCGTTGAACACCAGCAGATCGCCTTGCCGCAACAAGCCGGGAAGCTCCGTGAATTGCAGGTCCTGCAGCGCGCCGCTGGGGCCGTCCAGGCACAGCAGGCGGCTGCCCGAGCGGCGCTCAGCCGGGACCTTGGCGATCAGGTGCGGGGGCAGGTCGAATTCAAAATCGGCGCGTTGCATGGCGGCGCGCATGGTAGCAGCAGACCCGCATGACGGCCGCGCCTGCCGTGCGAGCGGCGGCTGGCAGCCCGCAAGCCGATTGCGCGAACCGGCCTGATATCGAATATAATGCGCAGCCGGAGCATCGCCCGCCCCGCTCGAAACCCTGCCGGTTTCGTCGGGCTTACGTCCCGAGGGCAGGACTCGATGCGATGGCTGGCTGAAGATTGCCGATGTGGCGGAACTGGTAGACGCAGCGGACTCAAAATCCGCCGATCGCAAGGTCGTGTGGGTTCGATTCCCTCCATCGGCACCAACCCTTCTTCTGACGACGTACAACCTGGTCCATCAGCGTCCAGGAAAGTAGCAAAAAGCCCTGTAAAAACAGTCTATCGCCGATCACCGGCGGTAACAGCCGTCTGTTGACATCAAATGCAGGGAGGGGGTATTTGTGGGGGTATCCAGCGCTTCTAAAGGGACAGATACCCCCATGTTGAGCGAAATCGCCATCCGCAACGCGAAACCGCGCGAGAAACCGTACAAGCTGTCTGATGCCCGCGGATTGTATCTACTGGTGAACCCGACGGGTTCGCGCTGGTGGCGATTGAAGTACAGGTACCTTGGCAAAGAGCGCTTGTTGGCGCTCGGCGTCTACCCGGATGTTTCGCTCGCTCTCGCTCGAAAGCGGCGCGAGGAAGCACGCACCATGCTCGCTGAAGGCATCGACCCCAGCGAGCAACGCAAGGTGCAGAATCAGACCGAGTCCACGATGTTCCGGTCCATTGCAGAAGAATGGCTGGCGCTGAACAAGGAACGGTTTCATCAGCGCACCTACAACAAGGCGCATTGGATGTTGAAGACGTTCGTCTATCCACGTCTGGGCGATACACCGATCGCGCGCATCAAGGCGCCCGAGCTCTTGTCCGTACTCCGCCAGATCGAAGGACGAGGCACCCATGAAACGGCGCACCGGACCAAACAGCGCTGCGGCCAGATCTTTCGTTACGCCATCGCTACTGGCCGGGCCGAGAATGATCCTTCCATCCATCTGCGTGGGGCCCTGAAGCCGGTGGTAACCAAGAATCGGGCCGCGGTAACCGACCCTGCGGCGGTCGGTCAGCTGCTGCGCGCGATTGAAGGCTACGCAGGCGGGGCCGCTGCCCGGTATGCCCTGCAACTCGCACCGCTGACCTTCGTCAGACCCGGCGAGTTGCGCCTGGCACGCTGGAGCGAATTCGATCTTGAGAATGCGGAGTGGCGGATCCCGGGCGAGCGGATGAAGATGGGCGAACTGCACATCGTGCCGCTCTCGCGCCAGGCGGTGCAGCTGCTCAAGGAACTGCATGCCATCGTCGGCTCGAGGGAGTTCGTATTCGCCTCGCTCCGGTCAGCGACGCGCCCCATGAGCGACAACACCGTGAATGCGGCACTACGCCGGCTGGGTTACAGCAAGCAGGAGATGACCGGCCATGGATTTCGCGCGCTGGCCTCCACGCTCCTGAACGAACAGGGCTGGCATCCGGATTTGATCGAGTTGCAACTGGCACATGCCGAGCGCAACAAGGTTCGGGCCGCCTACAACCGGGCTCAACGTCTGCCGGAGCGAAAGAAGATGATGCAGGCGTGGGCTGACTACTTGGACGCACTGCGCGCCGGCAAAGCGAACAACATCGTCAATATTCGCGCGGCTTGAGAGCCGAGAATTTGTAAAGCGCTGGGTCAGGCCTGACTCAACTGCCGCGCGTCGCCAGTCGCCTCTGCGTGCGATAAACGCGAAGTTCGCCGGCAATCCTCGATCGCCCCCAAGGTTTGAAACAAGTCATCGCCGCATCGCTTGGGTCGAGATCGTCTACGGATGCACACAGAATTAAAGCAAACCCGATTGCTACACGAATCGCGAACTTACGCGAACTGGCAGCACGCCAATATCTTTCCGGTGCTTCATCAACCCACCGTGCAGACTTGCATTTGCGGGACGGCCGTGCCGTACCCTTCTATCTTGCCCTCCTGCTCGCTCACCTCCTCGTCGTCGACGCCAGCCGAACTCCTACTTTGCGGGCCTCCTCGCGCGCCATTTTGCAATGGTTTGCTTCGCGATCTCACTGGCTGCAACAGGTCGTCCTGGGTCCGATTGAAGCACAGCAGACGGGGAAGCTTTGCGGGGGACGCTGGCGACGAACTCGCCTGCGTCCGCCCGCTTCACCAAACTGCTGAGCAACCCGATGGGATTACGCAAGGTTCCTCGTCGCTGGGTCCCGGCGACTTCGTCGAGCACGGGCTGGCGAAGGGACTCTGGGCATCGAACAATCAACTGCCTCGCAGAGGAAGCGTGAACACCGGACAGCACCTCCGGAAATTCCAAATCATCAATGGGAACTACTCCTCCGGATTGGGCCGATCCAATTCGTTGCCGTTCGTTCCCGGTAGTAGTAGTCCGTTTTAGATAATTCCTGTCTGAACCTAAATCAGTTTGTATTCTATCGACGCCTTCACCGGCGACGGCGTCACCGTCGACGGCCAAGCCGGTGACGGTGGAAGCGACAGACTTTGTCGGATTCAGACAACTCTCCCATATCCATCGGCCCGAGCGCTCTTGCCGACAGGTTCGCGACAAGTAACCCGCCCGCTCCAGCTCACGCAGCATTCGCCGCACCAAATCCCGGCCGACGTGACCGACACCGCGGGAATGATCTTTTAGTAGCCTCGGCAATGCGCTGGCTCGCAGTTCCCAGTGGGGGCCACGGGAAATGAGCCATATCGCGAACCAGCGCGCCTCCACACTCAACGCCGGATCTTCGATCAGCTCTCTGGGGATTGCTTCCCATCGGCCATCGGCGAAATTGACGCGCACGATGGACCCTCGCCCCGCACGCAGTGAGGGGTCGGTACCTGACATGGAATCAGTCCCGTCGGACAACTTACGCCGTTGGAATTCGCCTCTAGCGAGGCGTATCTACGTAACGGCGCAATTCAGTAGCGGTGATGAAGGTGCGCCTGCCATCCTTGTGAACAGTGATTTTCTGAGCGCGAATGCGCTGATACAACGTGGCACGGCTGATGCGAAGAATCTTCGCCACTTCCGCAATTCCAAATCGAAGTTGCGGCAGCGAATCGGTGGTAATCATGGACGCCTCCAGATGAAAACGAGCAGAGATCATGAAGTCTTGATGCGTCTGAATAGATATTCGCAAACCGGATTCAATGCAACAGCCCACCTCGCCGTTTGCTACGCCTGACTACGCCCGAGTTTGCTCGCACGAAAATTTATTTTTTAGGCGATGTTCGCTTCGACTTCGCTTTGGGAGGCAGCTCGAATTAGCGAGCCTTCAAAGATTGGGTTACGGCGCATCCAAATTGGTCGGACGATTCTTTCCACGACGCTCGACTTCGGCAGACACGATCAGACGTGCGTCGAGGGATGCCCCAGACCGTCTTTCCGGAGCCCCCTCCTATCAACGACACCGGCGGTCTTCGGACACACGACAAATAATTCCCATACTCCCATGTGCCGATGATGTTTGCCCCTCGACCGAGTAGACTTGCGGAGGTCGCCCTCGAAGCTTTAGCGGCGAAGCCAAATGGATTTCTCTTAAATTCAAAGGAGTGATGTCGATGAAGATCATGCGCCTCTTGATCATTGCGGACTTATCGCTCTTGCTGCTCACAGGGTGCGGGGGTGGTGGCGGTAGCTCCCAGACTAGCAATGAGCCCCCACCACTCAATCCCCGGGCGCAAGGACTCTGGAAGGGGACTACGAGTAACGGGCGCGATATCGGCGGCCTTGTTCTCGATGACGGTCGATATTGGTTTATCTATTCGGCTGCGGGGAACACCGCAGTGTTAGGCGGTGCGGTACAAGGTCATGGAGCGGGAACCGGCAGTACCTTCACGTCCTCGGACGGGATTGATTTCAACTTCGAAGGACAGGGGATTAACAACTTCACGCTGTCAGGCACGGTGACCGAGAAAAGCACCTTTGGCGCTACCGTCTCCTTCACCAACAGTCAGATCACCATCAGCGCAAGCTATGATGCGGATTACGATAAGCCTGCCACGCTCGCGACGATTGCGGGAACCTACGTTGGGACTGCGGTGTCGGCAGCAGGGTACGATGCCACGACGATTTCGGTGTCAAGCAGCGGAACCATAAGCGGGTCGAGCGCCGGCGGCTGCGCCTTCAGCGGAACCGCAACCCCACGAACCAAGGGAAACGCCTACGACGTTTCCGTAGTGTTTGCTGGCGGAAATTGCTCCAACGGAACAAGCACCGTGCAAGGGGCGGCCTACTTTGACGCCACGACGCAGGAATTGAGGAGCGCCGCGCTTAACGACAATCGAACTAATGGATTTTATTTTGGTGGTATCAAGCAGTGATAGCGACTCCGTGCCGCCCGCATTTCGGCCGGTAGGGGCGAAGATGCCTGATAAAACATTGACCGAGAGTCCTTTGAGATTTGGAAAGCGGATTTCGATACGGACTTCGCTCGTTTGCCTCTTTGCGCTGACATCTACATGGCAATCGACGGCGGCTCTTGGAGGTCCGGTGACTCGAGAACCGAAACAACCTTCTCTCGGATCATGGCATCTCCCTCGGACAGAATTGTATTCGCCCGTGCTATCGGCAGACGGCAGGAGTATTGCCGTTGTGACTAAGCTGCACACACCCGATGGTGATGAAGCCGAACAAATCTCCGCGGTAACTCTCAAGCATCGTCGAGCTAGGTTAAAAGTAAATCCGCGCGCCGCAGACCCCGTGATCGTAATCCTCGATCTCCGTCGGAGGACCACGGAACGAGTTGGTTTTGGATGGAATCCGGATTTCTCTCCGGACGATATGAAACTCGCATATGCATCTCAAGTGCATCCGATTACGGGGTTTCGTGTACTTGCGCAGACGTTGGCGGGTAACGACATCCGAGTGTTTGACCGACTCACAAAAACATCTTCAATTGTCGCAATTCCGTCAGCCGGGCATCTCACCGAACCGCGCTTCAGCTCGGACGGGATGTCAGTGGTTTATGGCTTGGGAGCCGCGACCAACGGCGCTTATGAGGGAATTGTCGGAATCGCCGTCAGCGATCTGAAAGATGGGCGGACGCTGGAATTGGTGCCTCCACGCAAAGTTTTCGAGCTTCCTCAGGTTGTCTATCGCTTTGGGTATGTGGGAGGAGTTCTGTTTGCCATGGTGGGAACTCCGACGGGACCTGGTATTTACGTCGCTCCGTCTTATCGAATCGAGCTTGTAAGGCTCGGCGGCGATTCGCCAATTGTGTATTCGTGGGGCGACGAAGCGTTGGAGAAGCTCGGATCCGCGGATTTTGGTGCTGGGCCACAGGGCTCGATCCGCGTATTCGACGGGTCGTGGAAAAGCCCTGGGGCGCTCTCCCCAAGCGTGACCGAGGCTTCGGCGAATGAGAGCGATCCGGGGGCCGTCAGCCCAGACGGGCGTTGGCTGGCGCTCCGAAGAAGCAAGCGGCTGGAAATTGTCGATCTGACTACCGGCGAGATCAAGCGGATCATTCGCACGCCCGCCGAGATCGAATGGGTCACCTGGTCGAGGGATTCCGCGCGGATTGCTTGGATTTCTCCGGGCGACGCAGAGCAGTTCCGTTTTGATGAGCTCTACTGGACGACGCTCTGATGTGCGGATGAGTCCGCTGGGCTCTTCGTTTCCCCTCGTGCCGGGATGCCCGTGTCCGCGGGAGCCGTATGTCGAAACCTGACCCGTTGCTGACAGCGACAAGCGTCCGCTATTGGGCGGCCAATGCAACTTCTTGAAGCAAAGTTGCTGACGCAGGTGGGTAGAAGGCCTGGTAACTGGTCGGAAAGGAGTGCTCCTACATCATCCGCTGAATTGCATCTGTCACAGCATGCCAGTTCTGCAAGAGAGGCCGGTCAGGTATTCGAAACCGATCCACGAATGCTGCTCCGGAATTTGTAACCGCGAATCGATTTTGTTCCTTCCGCACAAAGCCTTTTTCTTGAAGCCATTGCAGGCTGGTTTCCATCTCCTGATGCGTAGGTATTGCATGATTGATCGCGTCTGCAGTCTCGGCGATCTCACGACGAGTGCTACCGCGTTCGTCAAGCGAAAGCAGAATCCACGAAAATACTTGCGCGTCGGTCATTCGCGTGCCCCCGAAGATAGCGCTAGTCCAATGAGGTTCGGCAATGGCTGCTTCCGACAATCGTCTAGGCGCAACGGTCAGGAGTTGTTCGCACACCGCATTAGATGAGGTCGGTGACTAATGCTTCTCGCTTCCGCGAGTAGAAGAACCAAAACGATATTCCCAGTACACCTCCATCGATTGCCCCGAAGACGATCGTGCCGTAGTAGTCAATCCACTGAATGGGAGGGTCAGTACCGGCAAAGCCTGGGGATGCTCTTGTCCACGGCGAGAACGTGATCGCAAACGGATTCTCAATTCCGCCACCGCCAGGGTGTGATGACAAGATTGCTCCTAGCAACGCCCCGGAAACCGTGGCTATTGCTGCGTATGACCACCATCGACCGGCTTTTCGACGCTCGATAAGACTGGCGAGTGGAATTCCCAGAATCACTGAAAAGATCGCAATTGCGATTCCGTACAACAGGAAATTGCGCAGGATCATGGCCGCTGAAATGGGCAATCGAATCCAAGCCGCAGCAAAAACTGCGCTCGCCACTAGAGAAGCCTTCAACATTTCTTTGACCATCCACCTCTCCTTGGCACCGAAGCTGTGTTGCCCACGGTTCCCGCAAGTACGCTGGTCGACTGGTTGAGTCTAGCTCACGCGTCGGACGTACGCTTTGCGGCCACAAATGTCAGGTAGGAGAATGCTGCTTTCGGCCAAACACGGCCGCTGAAAGCGGGATTCTGGTAAATCGCGCTCCAAGGACCGCTGCTGACCCGCAGCGGACTCGGCGCTAGGTCCGCTATCGGGCAACCAAAAATGCTTACTCCATTTCCTATACCCTGAGCGTTCTGTTCATTGCGACCCTGAAAATGCTTCAACCTGACGTTTACTGGATACGTGAACCCGAAGGCGTCCGCCTTGCAATAATGCCGCGTCCGAGAAGCGGAGAGTGGCTTAAGGACGAAATCGCTGGCTGGGGCCGTTTAGGCGTGCAAATAGTCGTGTCGCTACTTGAGCCGCCGGAAGTTAGTGAGCTTGATCTTGCTGCCGAGGAATCCCTCTGCCGGGCAGCCAACCTACGGTTCGTTACTTACCCCATCCCGGATCGCGGCGTTCCGAATAATGCTATCGAGTTTTCGAAGTTGGTTGGTGGGCTTGAGCAGTCGCTTCGATCTGGAGAGTCCGTTGCCGTCCATTGTCGCGCTGGTATCGGAAGATCCGGACTGCTCGGGGCATGCGTCCTAAACGCTTTCGGCTTTGACCCCGATTCAGCATTCGCGACGCTCAGTCGCGCTCGCGGCGTGACGGTACCGGACACGGATGCCCAAGTCGCTTGGGTTCGGCAATATGCGCAGGCCCGGTCCTGACCCTGAGACGGCGGCATGTGACCGCTTTACAGGATTATTTAGATCCCCGGCACGTTCGACAGATAGTAGAACGGTCCTTCCTCCCGAAACTCCACTTCATCAAGCGCAAGACCCGAAATTCCTTTCTTTGGAAGTATTTCGCATGTTGCTGATTCGTACAGACCCCGCGAACTAATGAGGTAGATATCGGGGTTTGATTCTATATAGTCCGTTTCGCTCGCCAAGAGCTCGAACGCCTTGCTTCTGCTTACACCAAAGCTGCCTGCTATCTCGCTGACGATTTCCCACAGCCCCGATTGTTCACGCGAAGTATGAACGATCAACTCTTGGACTTTATTCACTGCGCTAGAGATCCGTTACCCGGCGATTTACATGATTCTGAATGGCCGCATTTGGGAAGGCAATTCAGCACCTCCGAGGACCGCTTCTGGCCGCCAGCTGTCCGATTCTCCGATCCAAAGCGGCCAGTCAGCGTAATTTAACACTTTGAAT
Organism: Heliamphora exappendiculata; assembly: GCA_034768845.1. Classification (NCBI taxonomy): domain Eukaryota; kingdom Viridiplantae; phylum Streptophyta; class Magnoliopsida; order Ericales; family Sarraceniaceae; genus Heliamphora; species Heliamphora exappendiculata. The sequence continues at coordinate 8,671 of JAOTRH010001780.1, forward strand.
TTTGCCGGCGACCGTGAAGGGGAAGCTTGAGCCAGAGCTGCCGTATGCCAACGTCGGCTTTCGGGACGCATATTTTGAGCTCCTCCGATCTTCAATACCCTTTTCTAAAGCGCAAGTAGGAGGGTTGGTGGTGGAGACTCATCGCCCACGTACAATTTCTCGAACAGCGACGGAATTTCCGCGATTTCTTGCTCTAGATACGGCACGCGGGAGATTGACTCAAGCCACTCGAGGTATACGTCCTCATTAAAATACGAGCGCAGAAATTGCATAGCCTGACTGCTTGAATCTTCGCTCAGCATTCCCAATTCGGTCGAAAGTTTTTCGTTCTCCATTACAAGCTGCGGTCGAAGGCAATGAGACCATTCCCACCCAATCGACGGACGCGCTGAGTCATCGAATTCCGAAGGCCAGCCAATCTTTCCAGAAAGGATCTCGTAGGCACCCACTAGCCAGACAATTATCTGCGCACGCCAATGTGCGGAGGGTATCTCGACAACCGTTTTCAACCAGCCTGGTATCTGGGAGCTAGGCAGGTACTTGAGGCAAAAGAACATTGATGCGCTGAAGTCGCCGCTGGCGTCCCACCAGCACCATACGCGCGCCGGGTTGTCATTCGATCGATGGAGGAGTCGACCAACTGATATATCGCTTCCGGTCCAGCACTCGGGCTGCATCATGCAGCGACCAAGTGTGTTGAGCGAGTCTTCGATGAATTCGTCGTACGGTGCTGGGGAGATGCCTTTCGGGTAGATTGCTATGAATCCAGTGATCAGTGACTCAAGGAGTGAGCTCACATACTGTTCATGCGCGCGAGGGATCAGTTGCCCGAGAAGATACTTGTACCAGGCGTCCCATTCGGGACGCGGGCCAAACGAACTAGTTCCCGAGGCGATTTCCTGCAATACCTGCTGCAAATCCCACGTCGAAAGCTTGTCGACACTGTCGACCAGTTCGGGAAACATACGGCGGTTTTCGCCCATGAACCAGGCCTCTCCCATCACTTCGTTGGGCTGCGGGAAATTTGCACGTAGGCGAGAAATAGCGTCGCAATCTGGACCGATACCCGGATTCCATTCATACTGATCCATGTGCATCCTTGGCGCTGCGGGAGGCACCAAATGGTAACGTACAAACGTTCTGAAATCCTACAGGCCGCATTCCCCATTCAAAGTTGGCACTGTGCACGCTTAGAGCGCTTTTGACCCCAAGCGGAAGTCTACGACCGTCCGCTCTCAGGCAAGGCGTTTTCGCACGATTTACCCGGCTCTAGCCGTTGGCGACTGGAGGCATTCGCCCGTTCCGCCTAAATTCCGGCGTTCGGCATCAATGAACGTCGTGCCCGCAACATAAAGGTGATGTAGGCCAAGAGCCCGCTGACCAGCGCTAGAGCCGCAAGCGCCAAGAATTCCCCGACCAGTGAGAATGACGACATATACCCGGTGCTTATCGCTTGCAGAATTGTGATCACGATAGCAACTAACCGGCCCAGAGCCGCTACGATAAACCCCGACAAAAAGGGGCGCCGCGTCGCGAACGCCCCCACGACAATACCTGGTACAGCTGTCTGCAACAGGGCCCACAGAGTTGCCAGCCAGTCCAGCCACGCTCCGTGAGGTTGATCAAGCACTCGCCGAAAGACGGGCTCCGCTACAAACAACAGAACCCCTTGCAAACCGACACAGAACAGTAAGATGAAAACATTGCGCCATGCCGGAGACCAGCTCGATGCAGCTCCCGGTGCAGCGGATCGGACAGCAGAAGCCCCACCATCCGAAAGCCTTCCCCCCTCACGCGCTGCGCGCCTTCGGCTTCTAACGCGTAGCGCCACAGACAGGAGACACACGGCAATGATTTCCGCGCCCGCCCGTTTGATATCGAACACACCTACGAAGAACATGGCTCTCAGCAGCGGATAAGCAAGGTAATACTGGAGATTTGCGGCTTGGCCTCTCACGCGCTCGTTCGTATAGGCGGCGCTGCCAATTAACTCCAGGGCGGTATGTGCGCAACCCTCCAAGTGGTACATAGAGTAAACAGGATCAGCGACGCTTAGAGACGAGGCGTCCTCGAAGAGGATCTGCGCCAAAACACCTCTATCCACCTTAACCAGAGGAAGAATGAAGGTCCTGCCCAGCTTGAAATCCTCCGACCCAAACGATCGGTAACACATAAATTCCGTCGCCACCCGGACTTGAGGACCAACTTCACCCTTTAACGTTCTGACGACCTCGAATACCACCGCCGCCGGTCGCCGGCCCTCTCCTGAATAGACAGCTGCTTCGTATGATGTCACGCGCCCTTCGACCACCGCATCGGCGATCGAAAACATCACTCCGATCGGGTTGGTGCCCCAGCAACTACAAGCCTCCGCCCGAAACGGAAGAGATAGCAATGCGATGACGCATAGAAGTGGCAGACGCATGATCCCTCACTTTTCTTAACGGCCGCATACCGATCATTCCCTGTCGGCATACATTCTCCTCGATTCGTTACGGATTGACACCCGTAACTCAGCGCACCAAGTCAGGAATCGACGGATGCAATCAAAGTAGCGAACGGAACGTCCGGTTTGCGGATATGAGAATCAATCGATCCATTTTTGGTTTTGGCCGAACCTCGCCGTTAGCCCTGATTCTTGCAAATTGGGATCCGGAAGCCCGGTGTTGATCCTGTGCAGATGGAAGTGGATGACTGCTCCGGGGCCAGCCGATTGACGAATTACGCGGCTGGTGATGGAGTAGGTCCAACCTCTATGGAGGAGCCATTTATGTTATTCAACGTGGACGCCGCCGTGTTTGTACCCCCCTGTCGCCTAATCGTCGCTCAATCGCAATGAAGCATCCCTCGCCGGATGACATCGCGGAGATGAAAGCTAGAGGCTTCGATGTGGCAACAATTCGAGACGCCGAGGAGAGGTCCAAGCGGTGGCATCAGGCCCAGCATGTCATCGGAGCACTTCGCACTGCGTTCGCGGGTGTAACCTTAGGGGAAGGGGTAGGCCTGTACCAGGCGCAAGGCTTAGACGATTACGCGGGGCAGGAAGAGCTTGAACGACTTCGATTGCACGACGAAAAGGAGGACTGGACCCGAATCTCCGCCGATTCTCTGAACGAATGTCATAGCAGCCCGAGCTTCTTTGACCCTCAAGGCATGAAATTCCACCTTCCGGCGTTTCTGATCACAGATATCTCTGGGGACTTTCGTCATGGCATGGACTTTTACCTATGCAATCCTGGAGATCGGTATTCGCTGCTTAGTGCTGAACAGCGCGCGGCTGTTCGCCAATTCATGCTCTATATAGCCGAGGAGGATGAATACGAGTTCTCGCGTCCACACATTTTGAGGGCGCTGGATGAATTCTGGCGTGAGTAGTGGTTGGCACGAAGCCTCGACCGCCTCTGAACTAGGACCGAATTTGACCCAGCTGCCCGTCAGAGGCGTCCGCTTTGGGAAGGCATACATCCGTTTTTGGTGATATTCGTGAGCGAACGGCGCCAGTACACATTCCTTCTAATCTGCGAAATCGCTTGTTGGGCGGTCGCTGCCTATGCTGTCTTTCGTTACGTTGGTTTCTTGCTGGCTCCCGACGGCTGTTTGGATCAGGGTGGTAGCTTTGATTACGAGAATTGGAACTGCGACACCGCGACACATGCATTTCGCGATGTCCCGATGTATCGGGTTCCAGGTTTCTATCTGATGCTTTTCGCACCGATTGCACCGTTGCTCATCAGGGCCGCTCGAAAGCGAGCCGATTCGGGCGACGCGGTTCCACATTGACCCTAAGTGGACGCAATCGAACGACTGCTCTAGGGGGCGCATGGATGCCGAGATTCCATCTCTTCATGACGAGCTAACGTGTAAACAACCATCCTCCTCGTGTTACGTTGCTGCACTCTGCAGTCGGGGAATTTTGGAGTGAGGTATCAATTGCAATCGCGTCGGCGCCGCAGAATAAGCCTCGCTCTCTGTATCTTCGTCGGCCTGCCGCTCTTGGCATTGGTCACGTACGTCGGCTTCGTACTCTGGGATATTCACCGAGTTCGCTCCGTATGTTCGAAGATGATGCCCGGTACGAGCATCTCCAGCGCAACGAAGGTTGTTGAGAATGCTGGATTGGGTGATTGGGTAATACCGAGGGCGGGTGCGAAAGTACCTGGAATATTTGACGAAAAGGCGAGGACGTGGTTTTTTGCCGTACCTGCCGTGACCACAATGGGTGATTTCGGCTGCGGCATTACGCACGACGGTCGCGTTGTGATTCGAGCCCGGATGCTGGATCGATGAACTTCAATTCTCGATTCGAGAGTAGACGAAACGACCGAACCGGCGGTCCGGCTTGAATTTCCAGCGCTAGCTTGCGGAGTTCCCTGGCAAGGATCATCTTTGACCCAGAGCGGTCCGTGGCGAGTGGCGGCTTTGCGACATGTGGATTCTGATTGCACCTTACAGTGTTAGACGCGGAGGCCATCTAAGAACCTTTGCGCAGAAGAGATTTCTTCGGGGCAATACTGACTCCATTTAGGGTGCGCGCTCAGCCATATGAGAAAACTTTTTAGACAATCGATTTGCGGGTTGCTCAAGGCTGACAGGCGCTCCACCGCCTCAGTTTTGTGTTCGTCATTTGGTCCGAGACAATAGATCAGGAATTCCGTCTCCATCTGGTTATATTCGGCTTCTGGCGTAAGACAGAATGGCAAGTAGTGGGGAAGCGCCCACGCCCACCCTGCCGCGGAGAGACAAGACATCTCTTGATGCATGTGCCGAATAATTGATCCATCGACTGGCCGACCGCGACGTTCATCAAGATACTCAGAAAGATATTGGCACTGTACGCAGCTTTCGGCGTGAAAACGGAGCTCGCGTTTGCTTGGCATCTCCACAATTGGATACGCGCGTCGAATTTCGTCAAGCAACTCGGTAGCTTCCATAACTTCCGTGAATCCAAACGACGACCTGAGATTACCGCAGGCTGTGAACGTCCGCTTCGGAGAAGGCCTTTCGTGCCCGTGCACTTCCGGTTTGGCCGAACGTTGCCGATAGCCCAGATTCTGGCAATTTCCGGGCCAGAAGTCCGGCATTGACCCAGAGCGGCCCAACTGAACGGCAGCTTTGCGGCAACGAAAAAAGAGAATGCTGATCGCTAGCTACCGTCTCGGATCTGCCTATCAATTCGTTTGTGCACGGTAACGGTGGCCACAATCCCCGCTGCAAACAAAAGCCAGTATGTTACTGACTGAATGGTGTTCCAACCGGCATCGATCGCAAATCCAATTCCGGAAATTGCCCCGCGAGAAGCTAGTTCCACCCAGTTCTCCCAATAAAGCCAAGGCGCGCGGACCTTCCCGTCTGGATTGCTCCACCCGCCGGGTAAGTCGTCGTCAATGGTTACCAGAAGTCCGAAAAGGGGCATCACGACCAATACGGCAAACATGCACCAACCAACGGGCGATCCGCCGCTGTCTGTTGGCGATCCTCCGCTCATGAAACGAAGTACTAAACCAAGTCCGAGGCCAACGGCCGCCGCAATTCCGACGACCCACATGCGTTTTGACATTCGCGCTTTCCTTGTCCGAACCGACTTCAATTAAACACCTGCCGCACGAGGCGTCAATTGCGCGGTTCCGGTGCGCTGTCAGGTAGCCGCCGTATCGATGCAAATATGGAAAATCACAATAGTTACGGGCGAACCTACATTTTTGACCCACACCTGCCGACCGCGAGCGTCCGGTATCGGGCAATTCAATCGTTGATCAAGGAGGTCTAATTCGATGGCCTATGCTGATCTACAGCGCCAAGGTTTCGCGCATCACGTAGCCTCCGCCAACGAGCATATTGCTCAATCTTCGCATCCTCGTTCTCCTCGTGACCGTTGAGCCAGAAGTCGAACCAGTCGACGAGCATCTCCTGATGAGCCAATACCTGCAGGGGCTTTCTGATGACGTGTTCGCCGGTTCGCATATATTGCAACTCAATCGATTTTCCCTGATCGAGCATGGCGGCGTACATGTCCCAGATCCCCAGCAAGTGCCAAGGGTCCGTAGGCTGAAATAGAACAGGTGCCGTGATCTTGTCGGTCGCCAAGCTGGGCACGCGTTCCATCCACGTCTTCAGGCCCGGCCCATAGGGTCGCGCTCCGACGTAGGAGTCGGCAACGACCTTGGCGAGCGACGTGCCAACATATTCGAAATAGCCGGTCAGGGTGACCGGATCGGAATTGCCAATCTCAGCAGCCGCAAACCGATCCGGCGCACGAGTTAGCGACGTGGCAACCAGCCAGCCAGAATAACTGAATCCCGAAATTCCGACTTTCTTTGGGTCAACGATACCTTCGGCGGCCAGCTTATCGATGGCGGCCAGGTAGGTATCCAATCCGAGTTCGACCCCATCGCGCCACGAAGCCTCCCCCTTGCCATAAGGTTCGCGCACCTGGAGCACCACGATGTCGCGGCCCGCAAGGGCTCGGCCAGCGTTGGAAGTGGTTGAATAGCCGGAGCTAAAGAAGCTGTTGGGGTCGAAACCGTGGGTCTGAATGACGAGGCTATAACGCTTGCTGCGCTTGTAGTCGGCCGGCACTACTAGGCCGCCAACGACTTCGCGTCCGTGGGGATCCTTCCATCGATAGGTGCTGACAGTACCCAGAGCTATGTCAGCGAGCTTAGGATTTGGGTCAAATATCCGGCGGGATTTGCCGGTTACGGGGTCAGAGGCCAGTAACACCGGAGGCTCGTTTAGACTCTCCTGCACGCTGAGTTGGAGTACCGGAAGGGATTCGTTCGGCGGGCGCTTGTCGATGATCCAAACAGTTCCACGCCGGTGGAGCGCCTTCTGCGAATACGTCGACCGTCGAAAGACTTTGTAACGAGCGCGAATTTCGTCGTCGAGCTGCATTTCGAGTGAAAAAATTGCGGGTCCTTTCTGATCAGGCCGGGTAACACACCGGGATGCGTTCGTTGCCAGACGCAGAATCGCAATTTCGCAAGACGATGGTTTGACAGGCCCGCCCCCGGTAGGCGCGACCAAGGCCCTAGTAATCGCGATTTGCGTATCGTCTGGAGACCATGCAGCCTGAAATCGACCTTCGCTTTCTCTATCGATCGGCACAGAATCAAGCGATTTGCTTTGGCCCGAGTTCAGGTCAAACAGTAGATAATGAAGTTCCGGCGGAGCCGTGTCGGCTTCTTCGAATTGAACGCTATTGCGTCCCGGATCGGTGGTTTTCCCAATCGATACTGCGCGTTTGCCGCCCCTCGACAGCGAGACGAGAAGCGACGTGTATGTCGTCGCTATTCTGACCGAGGCACCCGTTCGCTCGTCGTTGACAGGCGCGGCGTGATCGTTGTGAATCTGCCAAAGTTCCACCTCAAGAGGCTCGCCGAACGCATCGCCCATGAAATGGGGGTAGAGGAGCCGCATGAGCGGTGTGCGCGTCCCGACTGATACGTCCGGAATGCCGGGGCCCGCGGACATCCAGGCTCGCTCTGCCTGTAAGTCGGCATCTGCCCCAGCCAGATACACGAAGTCAGCTCCCGATCTTGAATAGGCGAGTACGTCTTGCGTTGGGGGCGTGAGCGCCTTCACATTGTGGGAGTCCAAATCCACACGAAACAACTGCCGGTTGACTTGATCATTGCGCCCCACAAAGGTCAGGTGTCGTCCATCTTCTGACCATTGTGGTGAAGAGATTGCGTTTCCAGCGTCCAGCACAGCTATCCCTAACCCACCGTTGACCGCAGCCGCCATGCGCGCCAAGGGAACCGGCTTTGGCACGGCGCGCTTTGAATCACCGATGCTTCTCTTTATCGCCGCTGCGTCGAAGAGCCAAATGGTCCCCTCAGTTGTACCCTGCGGCAGTACACCTCGATGCGTCACCTTGATAAAGTATCTACCGTCCGGCGAAATAATTGCGTCTTCGTCCAAGTCATCCGGCGCAGAAGAATTGATCGTGCCGAAATACGACATCTCCACTGAGTCACGGACCTCAAAGCGTCGTTTTACCTGACTGGTGACGTCCGCACTAACCGCGGAATCAACAGTAGATGCGGCCAGCCAGACAAAGAGTACCGCGTAACCAAAGCCTCCTCGTGAACTCAACGCGGATCTTGTGGACACGACTTTCGGTGATGAAGAAATGAACCACATCCAAGTACCCTTCGAGGAAGTTGCCCCGTTTGTCGGTTTGCCGGGCAGTATTCGGCTTCGTACCCCTACTTGACAACAAGCCGGCATGGCACGATCCATCCTTCAGCCAACCATTCAGAGGAACGTCAGCTATGCGGACCGAAATCCAAAGGCGCCGCTGACTGCAGCTGGCCGATTTGGGCATATCGCAGCGCAGCCGGAACCGTGGTTCAAGTTACTACGCTAAGCGCTCTTCCGGCTGCGCCTCCTGAGCTACAATTCCAACGACGACTAAACCTCGCGGAGAGGTGAGCGCGAAATGACCATTCCAGATACCACTTCCCTTGAGGCGTTAGACGCACCGTCAGTCAATCGGCAAATTCGTGGGGCGATAGCAACAATCAGCGTCGGCGCATTCATGACGTTGCTTGCGCTAACTTTTCATGGGTTAGCAGCAGTGGCAGGACTCGGAGGAGCTTTCGTGGCCCTCGGCATTCGAAGCCTTGTCCGGACCAGACGATTCCCCTTGTGGCAGGTTGCGCTCATCGTGTTTGGGGTGTTTGCGGTTGCCGCTCTTGTAATGTTGCTGGTGCTCGTCGCAATCGGACTGATCCGGTCACGACACTGAATCGATCGGACTGCGTTGGAAAGTACGGTGCCCTGTCGCGCCTTGCCATGTCCGGTTAGCGGCAGGCTGATCAGGGCCGTCAATGGCGGGTTCTGGCCGAGAACGGCGGTCGACGTTCGCCCGAATTCCGCCGATCCTCGTCTGATCATACTGTCAAATGCGGAATTGAGCGGCCAGTCCGCGCCGCGAAAAGCGGCCTGATTACCTCACACACCGATCACATCTCACGCTCAAATCCCTGCTCTGCCGGACCTCGGGTCGAGATCATCGGACCCGGACCTCGGCGGACGGCAGCGCGCTCCGCGGTAGCCCATTTCGGATTCCGCTTCCGATAGCTCGGCGGCAGCCCCCGCTCCCACCGCGGCGTTGCCGTCGCTTCCACCCCCTGCTCCCGCAGGTACGTTGCAAACCGTTGCCGCCAGTCGCGAAGTGTTGCCTTTCGGATATTCAGCCGCACTCCCTCCTCGCTGACCGCTTTGACGACCATATGGACATGCGGGTGGCTCTGGTCGGTGTGCACCGTCATGGCATAGCGATGCGTAAGCCCAAACACCTCCTGGCTAAACTTGCGCACCGCCCTCTCCAGCGGGATGAGCGGCGTATTCCGCGGCATCGAGAACACCAGGTTGTGGACGAGCTTGGGCTTCTTCCGCCCGGATGCAACGGAACGATTCGATTTGCGCGGGATTGCCGCCAGATCCAGATCCCAGTCCCTGACCAGCCACTTCTCGAAGCCCCTGATCTTCATCGCCCGGCCATCATCCGTCTCGATGGTTCCCTGCCCCTCGCGGCCTATGTAGTTGAGGTGGGCGCGAACGCCGGCGAGGCTCCCTGAGCCGCCGGTGACCTTCACCATGACTTGAGGGCCTGGCCCGCCGGATCTCGAGGATGTCGGGAACCCCGGCGCCCGCGATGGGCTGCTCGGCGCCTTGCGGCCATGGGAACCAATGTTCAGGAGCCGCTTGAGCGGTCCCAGGTTCACGACCCTACGGGTCATACCCTGTCTCCCAGCTTTGGACGTTGGCGGTGACGAAGCGCTTCGCCTGGTCGCGCGCGGATTCCATCAGCTGCAGCATCTGCTTCACCGACTGGGTGTTGATTCCGTCAATCGGCCCACCCCGAGCCACCATGCGGGCGATCTGGTTGACGTTGCGGCCCACGGCGTTGATCGCCGCCACCAGCTTCATGAGCGCATCGAGCTCGCGGTCGGGCATGGGGGAGACGTGCCGCAGGTGGCTGCGCACCAACATCGAGACGTAGGTAGCCGGCGCCAGGTCCCGGCCCCTCGCCCGTTCGGTGAGCAACAATGCACGCTTCACAGGCTTAGCGGACGGCCCGTCGACGTTCGTCGATGCCACGGCCCGGCCCAGCGTGGCGCCCACCGCCATCCGATACAGGAGCGCCGACAGCGTGAGTCCCTCGGACTGCGCGACCGCCGTCAGCGCCGCCTTCGTCGCTTCATCGACCCGACATTGAATGCACACCGTCTTCGTCATGTGCGTCATCGTCAGACATGAGTGCCCGCGAGGCTATCCGGCATATAGCCTGAGATAGCGGCCAAACTCTGCACACGACATAGCAACCAAGAGCAACTCGACCAGGCGAAGGAACGCTGGTCACACAAGCCGAAACCGCAGAAATCCAGTTGATCTCCAATCAGCCAACCTGGGATTGACCGCAAAGCCAGCTCAATCCCCCCACTCCAAAATCAACCTCCGCAGACTAAGGTGAAGAACAGCAGTCTCTCCCACTCACCGATGCACGCAGACATCCTGCAAATGGAGGAACCCATGAACCAGCCCGACCCACTCCCCCAGCTGCGCTTTGAAATCACCGAGGTCGCAAGAATCCTCCGTATCAGCCGCGCCACACTCTATGGCCGGATCCGTGAAGGCCTCATCACCCCGCACAAGGATGGACGCCGCACCTTCATCACCTCGAGCGAGCTGCAGCGATATGTCGAGAGGAGGACACGGCCACCTGGATGCTGACCACGAGGATGCACAGGGCCGCCAGGCAGTCCACCCTGACCGCCTGCCCTGATGGTCTCCTGCCCCCCCTGGATCACCTGCGGAGGGAGGAATGCCCTGACCCGGCCGCATCAGACCGACCATCCCGCGAACACCCGAGGAATTTTCTCCTGGACCGGCACCTGCGTTAAGATGCCGCCGTACCAAGCGTGTGATGGAACTGCGTCGTGATATGGGCTGGGGGTAGGTGCGGGGGTAACCCGCAAATCCCTGACTCTAGGAGGTCGTAGGTTCAACAGCTTACAACCTCAATCGATTCCCTCCATCGCACCATCCCTTCCTTTGATGACGCAAGCTGGGGCGCACCACTTCGATGCGCTTTGCGCCGGCAGTGCCGACAACCTCGTGAACATGCGCGCGGCCTGAGGGCCACGCGCATGTTGCATGGCGGGCAATGTCCGTTTTACTTCGGCGCGCTTTCCGCTGCGGGTTTATCCGTCGAACCGCTGTGGTGAATGGGAACGGTCGGATCCTTCATCTTGCTCATGCTCTTGGGATCTCCTTTGGAGTGATCCATCATCATGTGATCTACCGGAGGCTCGGACTTCTCGGGCTTCGGTTGATCCTTGCAAGGATTGTGAATCGGGATGGCCTTATCCTTCATCTGATTCATGCTCTTGGGATCACCCTTCGAGTGATCCATCATCATGTGATCCTTGCATTTCGGTTCGCTCGCTTTTGCCGGAGCGTCTCCCGCATGATGTTCAGGCACCTTCTTGTCCTTCATCATGTTCATGCTTTTGGGATCGCCCTTCGAGTGATCCATCATCAGGTGAGTGTCGGCAGGCGATGTGCTCGCGGCCGGCGCTGCCTCCGACTTTGCAGCATCCAGAGCCGGTTTCGGAGCATCCGTAGCGCCGGTGGCGCCAACGGCAGCAATAGCCAGGACGACAGTCGCGGCCGACTGCGCCATGTATCTCTTAATCTGCGTCATAAGAATTACTCCTCGTTGGGTTGCCGCCAAAGGACGTGCGCGACGACAGGATTGAGCGCCTTCTTCTCCCACAATACGACTTCGGATTGTTTCGCTCACTACGTATTAACCCGAACATGGGTCGAAAAAATGTCACCCCGGAGGCCTTGCCGCCCCAAGTCAATGCGTGCGCAGTGACACGATCATGGTTGGTCATGGCCGGGCCCTTGCAGCACTCGCCAATCCATTAGTCGGACGGCGGATGATCATCAGCGCCGGAGAGACTCCCCCCGTTACTGCCAAGTGGCCAAGCCTTCCCGATCGGTGCGCAGCATGAATCTCGACCTGCCCTCCCGGAGAGTTTCAATCAGGCTGCGTACCAAGATGAATAGCGGCCTGGTCCAGCGATCCACTTGTGCGCTGCGGCTGACGCCGAAACGAGACCACTCCGAGAAGTGTTCACAGTTGTTCGACAGCAGGCGATACCGGTTCTCGCCCATGCGGGAGCGCGCCCGCGCCAGGATCTCCGATGCCTCAAGCGCTCGTTGACTGCGGCATTCGAGCAGCACCACCTGCCCATTTGCGAACTGTTCGAGAGAAACTTGAGAGATGGGACCTCGACGCATGGATCGCGACAGGCCGGAATAATGGATCACCGCGCCCTCCCCCGCATAAATTCCGTGATGCGTGTAGCCTCGCCGCGGAGTGATCAGGTGCGCACCAATCGGCGGCTCGGAAAGCTCCGCTTTGCCTTGGCAAATCTTCATCGATCGTCGGTCGGCTCGCGTCCCTGGAGCAGGACGCCGCTTTTCATCAACAGGCACTTTCTCTGCTGCGAGCATGTCTTGGTCGGCGCGCTCGGGGGCGTGGAACGCGCATTGACAGAGATCGCACTTGCAAAGATGGGGCATTGTCGTCGTCGCTCGCAGTTCCCTGGGGTGAGGGCAATCTACCGGGCATGAACGCAAGAGTCTTGAACGAAACGGCTAATTGATTACCGGATCCACGGTTGCATTCGCGGTCACTCCCAACTCACGGATGTTCGTTGCAAACTGTTGCCGCCCGTTGCGAAGGGTCGCTTTCAGTCTATCCACCCGCGGCCCGCGCTCATGTCGCCCCCCTCAGCACAACTTGCACATGCGGATGAGGCCGGCGTGGGTGATGATGCATTGATGCCGAGTCCCAACTCTTCGAAATTAGCGGTATGCGGGGCGCTGGCGGTTCTTTGCTCCCCGATGCTCCTGTCGCCGGTGAACGCGCTGGCCGAGTCACAAGTTCCGCTGGTTCTGCAATCGAGCATTGCCCTTGGACCGGTGCGCGGCCGTTTGGATCATCTGGCAATCGATGCTGCCCGCCAGCGGCTGTTCGTCGCCGAGTTGGAAAATGACAGCGTTGGCGTGGTCGATCTCAGACAACATCGCCTGCTGCGAACACTCGGTGGTCTGCACGGACCTCAAGGCGTCGCCTATGTGGCATCTGCGGATACGCTCTTCGTCACCAATGCCATAACGGGCTCGATCAGCTTGTTCAGCGGTGCCGAGTTGCAGGCCGCTGGGGAAATCAAAGTGGGGGCGGACGCCGACAACATCCGATTCGACTCCGCCGGGAATCGCCTCTACGTCGGCTGGGGCCAGGGCGCAATTTCCGTCGTGGATCCACGAACCAGGCAAAAATCTCGCGATATATCCTTGAAGGCACATCCCGAAGGTTTCCAACTGCTCGAAGACGGTCAGCAGATCATCGTCAATGTCCCGGGCATCGGCAGCATCGTGTTGCTGGATGCCATCAGTGGTGCGCAACTCGCAACGTGGAGCATCCGTGGCCTGGCGGATAATTTCCCGATGGCTATCGATGAACATCGCGGCCAGGCGTGGGTCGCCTACCGGCAACCGCCCATCCTTGCCGTTTTGAATTCCCGCGATGGCGCCGTGATGGAGCAGCGCGCCACCTGCTCAGACGCCGATGACATCTTCTGGGATGTCCGACGGAAGCGCGTCTACATCAGCTGTGGCGACGGCTGGGCACAGGTGTTGACTTCGCATGGCGAAGAATTGACCGAAACCGCCAGAATCAAGACCCGGGTTGGCGCCCGAACGGCGATTTTTGATTCACAAGCGGATCGGCTATACGTCGCCGCAAGGTCCAGCCGGACACTCCCCGCCGCCATCTTGGTGTTCCGGCCCCAGCCATGAGGCCGGGTATTGGGCTATTCGTGGAGCGGTGGGAACTTCCCCAGCATAATCCGTGGCGCCGTCCAAGCGCCGGCGCGAGGTTCGGAATTCTCGTTATTCAGCCTGTTTCTGCTATAAAATCATGCCGTAACGTTTTTTGCGGTGGAGGTACGACGCTGGGTGGCTTGAGGCAGGTTTTGGGGCAATCCCACGCACTTGAGCCAGCAGACTCGTAAGTTCAAGACCTTACGTCCACAATCGATTTCCTCCATCGCCAACACCCCTCTCTCACCCGACGCGGACCAACCTTGAATTTTTGCAGCAATTGCGGCTCTCCGATCACCATCAAGACCCCGCCCGGCGACCACCTTCCCCGCTTCGTATGTGAGCAATGCGGCTCCGTCCACTACAAGAACCCGCTGCTGGTGCTGGGCTGTGTACCGCAATGGGAGGACAAGATCCTGATCTGCCGTCGCGCCATCGAGCCGCGCCTGGGTTATTGGACGGTGCCGGCGGGCTTCATGGAAAACGGCGAGACCATGCAGCAGGCGGCAGCCCGCGAATGCCATGAAGAAGCGTTGGCGAAGGTCGAGGTGGGGTCGTTGCTGGCCGTGGTGAACGTCACCCATGCCCATCAGGTGCATGTGATGTTTCGCGCCCGGATGATCATGCCGGAATTCGCTCCGGGACCGGAAAGCCTTGAAGTGAAGCTCGTGACCGAGGATGAAATACCCTGGGACGACCTGGCTTTTCCCAGCGGCGTGTTCACCCTGCGCAAGTTTTTCGCCGACCGAGCGGCCGGGCGCGAAGAGCACCATTTCACCGAACTGCAGCGCCGGCTGGCGCCCAAGCCAGACGCTTCTTGAGCGCGGGCTTTATGGCACAATGCGGGCCGTGACCGTTTCCAACAACATCATCAAGGGTATGCCATGACCTTCGTGGTCACAGAAAACTGCATCAAGTGCAAGTACCAGGATTGCGTAGAAGTCTGCCCCGTGGATTGCTTCCACGAGGGACCGAATTTTCTGGTGATCGATCCGGATGAGTGCATCGATTGCACGCTATGCGAGCCGGAGTGCCCGGTGGAGGCCATATTCTCCGAAGAAGAATTGCCCGCCGGCCAGGAAAGCTACCGCCAGCTCAACGCGGAGCTCGCCAAGAAATGGCCCGTGATCAGCGAAAAAGGCGATCCTCCGCCCGACGCCAAGGAATGGGAAGGCAAGCCGGATAAATTGAAGCTGCTGGAACGCTGAAACATTGCGGGCAGTTCCTGCCCGCACCGCTCGATCCACAGGGCCGCACAGCGAACGCCGCGCCGCCGGAGGCGCCGCGTCAGCGGCGCGCCAGTTTCAAATCCTTGAGATAACGCACCAGATCCGGCGGCGGCAGGTAGCCTGAAATATAGTCGCCGTTCTCCGTGACGATGGCCGGCGTGCCGCGCACGCCCACATCCTGTCCGAGTTGATATTCACGCGCCACCGGATCGGTGCCGCACGGCTTGCCCTTGTCCATCGGATCACCGAGCTTGGCGCGTGTCAGCGCTGCATTGCGATCCTCGGCGCACCAGACGGCCTGCGCCTTGCGCCAACTGTCGGTGCCCGGCCCGCTGCGCGGAAAGGCGGCGTAGCGCACGCGCACGCCCAGCTTGTTCAATTCGTTGATCTCACTATGGAGCTTGCGGCAATAACCGCAATCCATGTCGGTGAACACCGTGATGGTGTACAGGGGCG
>JAOTRH010001811.1:0-24260 GCA_034768845.1 Heliamphora exappendiculata
TAAAATAAAAAATTAATTTTATTAAAAATAAAATTAAATACTAAAAATATGATTTTCAGTATACCAACCCTAACACAAATTTCATAAGAGAACACATGATACATAGGTTTGGGATCCCTCGAGTTATTCTGTTAGACAACATAACAACATTCATAAACAAACAGGTCCAGCAACAGCTTGACTCATATCAAATAAAACACCACAAATCTTCACTCTACTACCCTAAAGGAAATGGACAAGCTTAAACAACGAACACCACAAGTCATCACCCTACTACCCTAATCAATGTGTTAAGCAAGATGATAGAAGAGAATGGGAAATAATGGCCAGATAGCCTCCTCGTGGCATTATGAGCCTACCGAACTGCAGAAAGGCCCTCTACATCGACTTCACCCTATTCATTAGTTTATAGCGCAGAGGCAGTATTACCATTTGAACTGGATGTACCTTCGGCCAGGATGGCTCTAGCCATAGGGTGAAATCCACATCATAAATTGACATATCTGAAGTCAATCGAAAAAAGAAGAGACAAGGCAAGAAACAAGTTAGAAAAGACACAACAAGGAAGAGTAAGAGCTTACAACAAGAAGGCATAGAGACTAGAATTCGAGGAGGGGGACTTAGTCTGGAAGTTAGTTGATCCCATCTTGAGGGGGCTACTAATGCCTAAATTCTCTCCCAAGTGGGAAGGACCATTCGAAGTTATATAGGACAATGCAAGTGGATACTATAGTTTAGCTAGAGTTAGAGATGGCTTTAGAACTAGACCAATGAATGCCAAGTTCTTAAAGAAATTTTATGCATGAAAATAAGCAATTCAAATAAAAGAGTTCATAAAACTAGAAACTTTTCATTCATTCATCACAAGAAAGTACATCAATTACATTCACAGTAAATCCATTAAAAATCTATCAGTTACATTTACATTCGAAAGGAGATGGGGGTTTTGTAGAGTTACTCAAGCTAACTCCGTGTTTAAATTCTCTAAATACGAGTAAACTCTAATTCGGCGTCAGATAAAGCAGTCTTCAATTTTGAATCCCGTCGGGCAGCCAAGTTCAAGAAAAACTCGCCTTCACGAACCCGCACAAGCGATTCTTCATGCGCTATCAAAGTTCGAGAAAAAGTTAGTCTAGCACAGAGATATGATAGATCAAGCTTGTCATGCTCAAGGTCATCCCCACTAAGCATTGCAGTGTCTACCATGGCAGGATCGAGTTCATTGACAATAAAATTAGACAGTTGCCTAACTAAGGAGCTGAAAGAGTGTAAGTTCATGCATAGCAGAATAGCCCTTCGAAGACAGAAGATTGCGAAGACTGCCGCATCCTCTGAGCTTAGTCGATGCCCCAAGAAGATGCTGAGAGGCTCCTCCGGTAAGCAAAGATCAACTATGGATTCAAAGTCTGGAAACTGAATGGCACCCACCGGCATGTGCAATTCTCCATAGTCAACAGTAGCGAGCCTGGCATCATCATCTTCTAAGTCGAGCTCCTTGGTGCCAGCTCGCCCCATAGAATCAGCATGGGACTCTTCTGCCTTGGATGACTAGAGGTTTAAAAGGAAATCCAAGTTCGCCAATGGGTCCATTCTAGTTGCATGCTTGACTTCGGCTTTGGCCCTGAGTTGCAAGACCATTTCCTATAGAGCCTCACCCATTGATGTGCCAAAACTAGAGCTCGGGAGAGGGGGAGCTTCTGGGTGTTGAGGAGGAGATAGGTGAGGACCCTCTAGTCAAATTTGGTTGAGTCGGTCTAAACCTCGACTCCTTCGCATATTGGAGATGGAGCAGTTCTCTGTGCAACTAGAGCTAGACTAATGGGGATTTCATCATTTGAGTTATGGTCTTGGTTAGACAAAGAAGAGAAAGAAATCAAGGGCCGAGATGAAGGGCCAAGCAATCCCTGCACAAGAGAAAAGATGAACAAGTTATAAGACATGGCATAAGGTACAAAGGACACAAATTGAAGAAAAAATATTGTAGAATATCTCAACCGACGTAAGTTCTTTAAAGGACGATCACTATCCTCCTGGTCAGGAATAGTCGCTTCGATAGCCATAGGGCCTAAGCTCAGGCCAACATCACCAATCCCAACAACTTTGTTCGCTTGCTTTGAAGCTTGCATCATCGAGAGAGTCACACATCCTTCGATGGCCCTTAGGGGCTCAACTCGAACAATGTTTGGAGGAGGAGCTGCCCTAAACTCAACAACTAGCACGACATACTTACTGCGTGTGCCTCAGGAGCATTTCTTGTTCGAAAGACAGCATAACGCCGTGGACCTGAGTGGAGGAACTACCCTAGCCACCAAAGCATCCATTGTAGGAAAGGTGATAAAGAATTGAGGTTGTGTCTTCAATTTGCAAAAAAAGGAAGTATTTTGACCAATTTAACCTAAGAAGGCGAGTTGAATGACAAGAATAGGAAAGGATATGATTAGGTTCCCGCGAAGGAAAGGCTCAAAACTTTCTATAAAGCATTGATCTCTGAAAGGGTGAGAAGGGGCGATTTGATCATAGCTAAATTGACGAACAACTCGATCAGGCCGATAACAAGTAGAACCAGTTCCCTCAACAGTAATAAAAGGAAGCGAACCAGGCATTATCATGGAAAGAACAGTAAGGTGCACACCTTCAAGAGTAGTTGCAATTTTGAGCTGCAGCTATTGAGGTGAATCAAAGTACCAATTTGGAAAAGCCACCCCTGGACGAGTGAAAACATAAGGATGAGCCATGAAGGTGCCTGCATCATAAAGGAATGAGGAGAGCTCTTTGGTAGTACTAATGCTATCCCACCGAAAAATCAAAAGGCTCGAGCATTCGACTGTCTCGGTAAATGTACACCCATCAGCACCCGTAGTTTGGATCTTCTTGGTAGGTGGAAGAATGCGGGCATGAGGCGTAAAGCCAGGGAATTGTTCAAATGATACGACCTAAAGAAAGAAACTAGCGATAAATGTAGAAACATCATATCTATCAACTGAATACTTCATTTCAACTTTGATATAATCCAGACGGTAATAGAGAGTACCAAGAAAAATTGCAGCAAGGGGCAATTCCTCACCTCAAGCCAATTAAATGACAAGAGGGAACACAGATGGGCTGACACCATCTGGGGGATGCCTGGTATTGAGATAAAAGCTAGCAGGAGAGGTTGCCTCGATATCCTTCCCCTAGGAACTCAAATCGATCACCCACAATGTGCTTTGATTAGATGTCTATAAAGAAAAATTGGATCTAGGAAGCGTAAGTAGACTTTGTAGATGAGCAATGTGTGAAAAGGTAGACCTTCATCGTTAAAGTGGCTACCATATGTAGTAGTTCGGGTCAAGCTTGCCCGGAGTTCAGTTACCTCAACCATCGTCTTCTTTAGAGAGCCGACTAGAAATCATGTACTTCTTGGCCACTGACTTTGAGGTGCAATAAAATGTAAACATCTTCTAGAGTGGGGGTCAATTCTCCCCATCCAGTTATAAAAGTGTGGGAGTAAGTACTCCAATGGCAAATGATTGTTTCAAGACTGGAAGTGCTTCGATGGAGATGAAGTGATTGAGCAATCTTGATGGCTGAAAGAATATCGGCTTGTTCTAGGATATGACGATGTTGATCGTTATGTACCACTTCCTCAACCCATTCGATCCAACCTAGCGTAGGTCTTGATGGGGTCTTGAATTGAAGAAAGGAGTAGTGGCAGTCCCCACGTTCAATCTGGAAACGGATGATAAACGCTGGGGTAATTATTTTGGCCTCCTCTAGTGCAACTTCTAGAATATAGGACGGAGGATTTAGGAGTGATGGTCCAGGAGAAATGGTGTCTACGGTGTTAGGGTTGTATATTAAAAATTACGATTTTGATTTTAATATTTAATTTAATTTATTAATAAAACTAATTTTTTATTTTATGATGCTCTTAATGAGTAATGTATGCATTTCATTATTTATTTAATATCGTGCATGGGTGCCTTTTATCCTAAATAGTATTTAATCTGGTGTGTAGAGTTCGATTTATATACAAAAGAGCAGATTATTAGTTCTTTTATAATATAAATTTTTAATTCATAATTTTGATTAAATTATGCACATCATCGGTATAGCTGTAGTACGATAATTTAGTAGATTTATCTCAATTTTGAAAAATGATAATTGTTTCGACAATTGTTCCGACTCGTTATGCTAGTACACTTTGTGCATTGAACATGATTAAGTTGAGTTAATTAATTTTATACTGAATTTATAATTAAATTCACAGTCCATAATTATTATGAGTGCTTCTACTTTTAATTCTAAAATAATTATTATTTAAGTGTAATGACCCATTTTCTCAAATGGAGTCCGTGACCGGCCAGTGGCCAAAGGCCACCTAAGGCCTACTTGTTTGATTAGTTTATGAATTTTTCAAAACTCATTCAGAAAAGGTTTTTTTTAGCATAAGATTTTATAAATATATCCCAGATCCATGTCTAGTTCAAAAAATTACTTTATTATAATAAACAGAACATTATACATAATATTTACAATATTTACATCCTAAGCATAGTTATATACTTATATAATCTCGGCAGTTTTCAAAAACAAGACAATTAATGATTCCTTTCTCTCAAGCTGTCTTAAAGATTGACGAACTTGTTTAATCCTGAAATAACATAACAACAACTCTATAAACGATAAGCTCGTGTGAATTTACATATATTAGGATTACTAGTTTACCATGGATATCCAGAGTTGAAAACATTTATAAAACATGCCAGTTTATTCTATTTCCTTTGTAAATATCAGTTCTAAAACTGAATTTGTAGATATCATAGCACAAAATAGATTTAGTACACATTCAACGAGATTTCATCTTTACGGTGAACCCAAGGTTCTTTTGGCTCAATACAGTGAGCCACCCTTCTTATGGCTTAATACGGTGAGCCACTCCACTTATGGCTTGATATAAGATGCCACTTTTCTTATCTTTAAACATGTTGATATTTTCATTTTCTCTAGTCAATCAAGGCATCATTTAAACCATTCATCAACATAACAATATACGATAATCACAATTAAAATTGTTAACAAAGAAATCCATGGCATTATTTTAAGATATGCATTTTAATTTCAAGCGTGCTTAAATAAATCTGAGTAATCATAATATTCTCAATTACATTTATAAATAATTTTAGAAAAATGTCAAACATTTCTCAATCAAAAAGCAAGTAACTGAGATATAGTGTAACTCACCTTGAATGCACACACGAGACTGAAGCCGATTAAATTAAAGTCTCAATGAGTTTGATCCTAGTTAGTTCACATTAAAACAACACGTGTAAAGAACATTCATAAATAGGGAATTAATTAAAAATCATAGTTTAGAGATTCAAACGTTAAAATTAGTTCATGGGGGCTAAGTTTAGTCGTGATTTTCAAAAGTCCTACCAAAGCCTATTTTGGTCAAATTTACATAGTTGGAAAGTTTTCGCAATCTACTTTTCAATAGTCTAAGTATTGTAACCATTCGAGGCTCACTTGAAAAATTAGCAACGTTTAAAAGGCGATATTTCTAGCAAAACTCTATTTTTGGACAGATTTGATTTTCAATGTTTAGACCAAATTCTCATATAACAAACATTGTTTGTAGCACACGAAAGTTGTAGATAATTATTTTTCCTTTCAAGAACATAAAAAATCATCCAAAATGGAGTTCGGTAGAAGAAATGGAAACTGTTTAAAGAAAGTTGGTTCGTTGAGTTTCTACAAAACCTGGGCAGATTTTGTTTTTAACTTTAGATGAGATTTTCACATGTAAAACGATCTTTCCGAAGAAAGTTGTAATCATGAAAGTTTTAGTTCGTGATGTTCTCTTTCTGGAACGCTAAAGATCCTTCAAAATGGAGGTCCGTAGCAAAAACGATAGCTTTTTAAGCCCGACCGCATATGATTCGTTTGTTTCCAAACCGTGTGACTTAAACGTTCACATCTCACTCAATTCTCAACAAAATGATACGAATTTTATCTTGTTTTAAAGAAGAAATAATTACCTAGAGCTCCATAGGTTTGGTTGCAAGAATGGTGGTTCATGGTGACCGTGGAAGGTGGCAAAAAGTGACAATAATGTTAAGAATTTAAAAAAAACACTCAACTTTTCTTAAACTTCGACTTACCCACGGTCTAAGAAATCTCCGGTAGTGGTAACGGTGATCGGTGGCGATAGTAAGCTGTGGCGTGTGTTAGGGTTGTATACTAAAAATCATGTTTGAATTTTTGGTATTATTTTTTTTATTAATAAAAATTATTTTTTCATTTTAATGAGAATCTTTATGAGCAATGTATGCATGTCATTGTTTATTTAATGTTGTGCATGAGTTTCTTTTATTCTACATAGTATTTAATCAGGTGTATAGAGTTTAGCTTATACATGAAAAACTAAATTAAAGGTTCATGTGGAATATAAGTTTTAGTTCACAGTTTAGATGGGATTGGACAAACCATCGGTACGACTGTAGCATTGAATTTTAGTAGACCTGTCTTGGTTATGGGGAATAGATAATAGCGTCGTCTATTATTCTGACTTACTGTGCTAGTATACTTTGTGTGTGTTGAATAGGACCATGTTGAGGTAATTAATTTTATACTGACTATATAAATTAATTTACACCCCATAATTATTATTAGTGTTTATACTATAAATCCCAAAATAATTATTTATTTGCGTATATTTAATATTCGTTATTGTGTTTCATTATATGGTGCGGTCCTGTATGGATCAATAATTCTAGTGAGTTAGATAATGATATTAATTATATGGTGGATATTAATTATTGACGGAATTCACGTCCCGATTAGTCGGGAGTGATGATACCCCTTAAGGAAGCTTATAAGTTTTAATCGAGTTAAATCCTGCAAGTAGATTTTATAATTCGGTAGTTAAATAAGTTATGCAGAAAGGCTTAAGGAATTTTTGAAGAAGCCGATTAAATTTAATTGTCAGTAAGTTAATTTAATCAACATTTACGTGTAAATTTAATGTGGGGAGAAAAATAAACATTTAATAAAATGAGCTCGAATAATTGTTTTTGAGAATAAAGTTGTGAGTGCAATTATGATTCTTTAGTGGAATGAATTATAATTTATGTTTTGTGAAATTACTTATGGATTGAGGCAGGATTTCATAATTACATTGGAAGCCCATGTCTTATTTACTCTACAGGTTTCTGCTATAGCTTATTTATATGCCGTTATAACCCTGGCCGCCAGACGATACGTTCATATAATCTTTTATGGTTTCTACGTAATGTGAGAACCAAAACTAGAAGAGGTAGTCGGATAGGGTTTGGAGCACAAAGGATCAAAACCCACCATTAATTCGTGTCTTATGTATCTTGGAATACAGAAGAAGATCTGAACGGAGAAAAGATTGTCGGTTGATTGTTGTGTTGATCTTTGGATTGAACTTTAAGAATAGAAACGTGATCAAATTAGTGGGATCAAGCAGGTATAATCCCTATTTCGCCTTGAAGGCGTATTGGGTTTGTGTTTCGGGGATCCATGTTCAGTTTTGTTCATCTCGTATGGTATTCGTCTGAACGGTTCAGCACTGCACAGGTTTTTTGATGTTGATCTTGTGCCGCTCCACGTGTTTCATTCGATTTGTATGCACCATGTCAGCTGCCTAGGACTTAGTTCCCTTCAAGTGGTATTATAGTGGTCTTTGATGCTGCATATGGATTGAATTAAGTCTATGTTGTCCATATCTGTTGATCTATGCATATGGAGTTCGGATAGGCTAAAACTGTGCTAACCATTGTTTTGTAGCATTCTATCCCGATTTTATGCTTATATATGAATGTATATTTGATTTCATGAATACATGATGACGATTTTGGTTTTCACGATGATTTTGATCGTGGTAGAATCCATGTGAACTCCATTGGGGGCATAGGATCATATGTAATCTTCTCTCTCCAGTAGATTGAATGTGAACTCCTAATATGGAGACATAGGACCCGGGTTTATAATCTTTAACAAGTTGAAGTTTGAAGATTGGGTCGTGTTTTAGAAGCCCCAAAAGGATTTTTAGTCATTTACAGAGTTTTAATGTGTTTAGAACAGTTTTGGTGAAGAACGACACAGTCAGGGCAAAAAAACGAAGTGCAAAAAATGTCGTTTTGTCCAGACGGCCGATCATCCGTTATGACGAAAATCATTCTTAAGGGATTCTGTCTGGACGCCCGTCCGAACGGAGAAGTTTATAGAAGAGGACTGTTCGAATGGAAAAGTTTGGACAACAATTAACCCGTCCAGACCAAAACAGGCTAGACGAAAATAGGCCAGACAGGAAAACATAGATGCCTTGGGATCAGGAGACGGCTCAAGAATTCTAGAATGACCATAGAAGCCGATATTATTTATTATCATATGTATGTATATTACTGTTTATGTTTTTGTTATAAATGTATGATTCTGGACAATATGGACAACCATTATTGTTGCATTCTTGACAAATGGTTTAATTTAGACGAATTTATTTTTTCGAAACTAGTTAATATGAATAACTAGACAATAAAATAAAATTCTCAAGTTTTATTTAAAAATATTTTTTCATAAAAGGAATAATTAAAAATTTTATTAGTTACACATATAACACATAAGATTGGTTTTATCGGAATCTTTGTAACGTGTGGTTTATTTCGAAATTATGAATTTGTTAAAAATTAAATAGTTTTTATAACTCTCAAAATTATTTTAAAAACTAAGTGGGTAAGGAGATTTATCCACAAATAAATCCCATGGTCTCCATCACTAGTTTGTAGGTGATGTAATTAATTGTGTGTTGGCATTTGGACTTTCCTCTCCATTTGACAAAATTAATTGCAGTATCACCGGTATAAACCTTCTTTAGGGATAATTCTGGATAATTGTTAGTATGGACTGCTTCTCCATCTAAACGGTTCATTGCGAAGCGATTGATTTGAAATTAAGTGATGGTATATATTTAACTGTAAATAATAGTATTCTCTTTATATGAGTTACTGCTATTATTTATAGGACCAAAGCTATGTTAGCTATTTAATTTTACTTGGTATGGTCTGTTGCCTATATAGTAAAATTAATAGGAATTGTCCTGTCTAGACAAATAATGAATGGTAGACATCCTTCCCATCGAGGCGTGCTATTCACGGTGTACCAAGCTGCTGGCGAGTTCTTTTTAAGAATGGTAGAGGGAACCAAATTTTAAATTTTAATTTAAAATTTTGCTCATCATAATTAATATTTTTTTAATTACGTGATTTGCAGACTTTAAAATGGCTTTCAATCCATTCGTGATAATACTAAAAGAAAACAAACTAACTTGACCTAATTATGTTGACTAAAAAGAAACTTAGATATTGTGTTAACTGCTGAGGATTATAAATTTGTGTTGTTTGAGATTTGTCCACTAGTATATGATGAAAGGGCAATCGAGCAGTAAATTTGGGCTTATCAAAAGTGGAAAAAGGCTGATCAGATGGTGCGGTGTTATATTTTGGCTTTCATGTCAAATGTATTGCAGCATCAGCATCAATTTATACCCAGTGCCTATGGCATGATTATGAACCTCAAAGAGATGTTTGGGGATCAAAATTGTGCGGCTAGGCAGGTAGCCATAAAAGCTTTGATGAACACAAAAATGGTTGAAAGCACCCCAGTTAGTGATCATATTCTGAAGATAATTAGTCTTTTGATTAAACTGGAGATTCTTGGAGTTGAAATTGACGAAAAAACCTAGGTCAATTTCATACTCTAGTCGCTGCCTAATACCTTTAAGTAGTTCTACCTTAATTATACTATGAACAAACTCAGTTTTTCTTTGGTAAAACTACTTAAAGAACTTCAAGCAGCTGAGGGTGTTCTTAAGAAGCCAATAAGTGCTTTTGTTGCTGAAAAGGGTTCTATTTCTAAGTCGAAAGGAAAAAAGAAGAAAAAAGTTTAGAAATAGGGTGGAATGATTTTAAAAATAGTTAGTGGGCCACAGACTGGTGTGAAGAAGCCGAAAGGCAGATGTTTTCACTGCAACCAGACATGGCACTACGAGAAACAATGTTCAATTTATCTCGGTAAGTTGAACAATCAAGGTAATTTTGGTTCACTAGTTGTGGTATCATGTATAGCGGTGTTATCTACCGGTACCTGGTGTGTAGATACGGATGCCACAAATCATGTCTATAATTCATTGTAGGGATTCTAAAAAATCAGACAGATCACTGATGGGGAGATTTACCTTCATATGGGCAGTAGTACAAGGGTAGCAGCAGCTGCAGTAGGAGATATCACTTTCAGTTTTAGTAGAGATAGGTTTTTAATTTTAAAGAATCGTCTTTATGTACCTTCTATTAGGAGGAATTTAATTTCAGTTTCTAGATTGGTTATAGACGGATACTTGGTTTATTTTAATAATTATGTGGTTATAAAGGATAATAAACGGTTTATCTGCCCTGGTACATTAGTAGATGATCTTTATGTTATTACTCATATCTCTCCTACACTGCAACTGAATGAATTGAATAACACTTCTAATTTACTATGTAAGAGAAAAGATCCTTCTAAAATGAACTAATCGTATATTTAGTACTTACACCTAGGTCATATTAATATAAAAAAGATAAATAAATTGGTAGAAGGTGGACCATTGAGTTAGTTGGAACTGGAGGCACTTTTAGTATGTGAATCCTTCTTAGAGAAAAAGATGACCAGGAGGCTATTTTTTGCCAAAAGCTATAGAGATAAAGAGCTGTTGGAATTAGTTTACTTTGATTTATGTGGACCCATGACTATCTGGGTTAGAGGAGGCTTTGAGTATTTTATTACTTTTATCGACGATTACTCAAGGTATGGATACATTTATTTGATACACCGTAAGTCTGAATGCTTTGAGAAATTCAAAATATTTAAGGCAGAAGCGGAGAAGCATCTAGATAAATGCATTAAGAATCTACGGTCCAACCGTGGTGGCAAGTACCCCTTGGGAGAGTTTAGAAATTTTTTATCAGAGACAGGGATCACATCCCAGTTAACTGAACTGGGCACTCCACAGCAGAATGGTGTAACATAAATAAGGAATATGACTCTTATGGTAATAGTAGGGTTTATGATGAGTTATTCGGAGTTACTTAATTTTTAGAGATTAGCATTAGAAACAACATCTTATATTATGAACTTGGTGCCTTCTAAGTTAGCACATTTTACTATCATAGAATTATGGACCTGCAAGCCTAGTCTAAGATATTTTTGAATTTGGGAGTGTCCAGCACACGTGCTGAAAGGGAACGCATATAAGTTAGAATTGATGATGGAAGTTTATTTCTTTGTTAGGTATCCTGTGAGAACGAAGGGGTTTATTTTATAGTTTAAAGGACCAAAAGGTTATTGTCGGTACCAATGCCCAGTTCTTGAAAGAGGACTATGTAATGAACTACAGGCCCAGAAGTAGAATTATTTTAGAAGAGCTGAGACGTAATACCAATTGTATAGTAGAAGTGCCACAGGTCTCTGGTATCCCATTGCCTCGTTGTAGTGGGAGAAATTCGGGACAAGTGCAGATTTTAAACTAGATCTCGATGCTACCATCAACATGCCGATTGCACAACCAGGGCAAGATGTGCATTATGGTGCACAGGGTTCAGAACCAGGACAACATGACACTGCTAGTACATAGACGTTGGTAGTACTTCGTCGTAGTGGGAGGGTTGTTCATCAACTAGATCGATATATGTTCTTAGAAGAGTCTTTTAATAGGATCCCGGAAGAACTGGATACTAAATCCAACAACTACAATAAAGCACTCCATGAAAAAGATACATATTTATGGCAAATGACTATGAATTCAAAGATGGAGTCTATGTACTTTAATTAAGTCTGGAAACTTGTAGAACCACTCGAAGGAATAAAATTCATCTGATGCAAGTGAATCTATAAGAGGAAGAGATGAATAGACAAGAAGGGGAAAGTCTTCAAAACTAGGCTTGTTGCAAAAGGGTTCACATAAAAAGAAGAGATCGATTATAAGGAGACCTTTTCGCCGGTAGTCATGCTTAAGTCTATCCGAACTCTCTTATCTATTGCGGCTCATTTTGATTATGAAATTTGACAAGTGGACATTAAGATTGTTTTTCTTAACAAAATTCTAAACTTGTGTATTTATATAATACAACTAGATAGTTTTATAGAAAATGGTCAGGAGCACATATTGTGCAAGCTTAAGAGATTCATTTATAGGCTTAAGCAGACATCTAAGTCCTGGAACACTCGGTTTGATCAGGCCATTAAATCTTATAGTTTTGATCAATGTCCTGATGAGTTCTGTGTGTACAAGAAGCGTGATAAAAGCGTGGAGGTGTTTCTAGTACTTTACGTGGATGATATATTGCTCAACGGAAATGATGTGTGGGTATTATCAGTGGTGAAGGTATTGTTATCCAGCCAGTTCGATATGAAAGACTTGGGAGAAGCCAGTCACATCATAGGGATCAAGCTTTGGCGAGATCACAGACAAAGAATGTTGGACTTATCACAAGCTACTTATATCGATACAGTCCTTACTCATTTTAGCATGCAGAATTCCAAGAAAGGGTTTCTCCCTTTAAGATATGGAATCACTCTATTCAAGGATCAATGTCCTAGGACATCTGATGAGACAGAGAAGATGAAGGCGGTTCCTTATGATTCGATAGTAGAAAGCCTAATGTATGCTATGCTTTGTATTAGACCCGACATTTATTTTGTTGTTAGCATAGTTAGCAGATATCAGTCTAATCCAAGACAAGAGTATTGGACAACGGTAAAACATATAATCAAGTACCTGAAAAGGACTAGAGATTATATATTAATTTACCAAGAAGATGATCTAGTACCTTTATGGTACACAAAGTCAGATTTCTAATCAGATAAGAATTCTAGAAAGTCTACCTCGGGATATGTGTTTACCTTGGGAGGTGGAGCTATAAGTTGGAGAAGTATCAAGCAGTCTTGCATTGCTGATTGGAGGCCAAGTATGTGGCAGCTTCTAAAGCAGCCAAAGAGGTCGTTTAGCTCAGGAACTTCCTGGTGGATTGGATGTGGTGCCTTTAATAAAGTCGACTATTACACTTTATTATGATAATAGCAAAGCAATTGCTAACTCGAAAGAACCAAGAGCCCACAAGAAAGGAAAGCAAATCGAGTGTAAGTATTACTTGATACGAGAGATCATGTAGGGAGGTGATGTAGCTGCGACCAAAATTGCATCAAGAGACAACCTTGCAGATATTTTTACAAAGAGCTTACTAGCTAAGACTTTTGATTGTCATGTAGAGGGCATGTGAGTCAGATATATGACCACGTGACTTTGAGTATAAGTAAAAAATTGTTAGGATTATATACTAAAAATCATGAGTAATGTATGCGTTGCATTATTTATTTAATATTGTGTATGGGTTTTATTTATTCTACATTGTATTTAATCTGGTGTGTAGAGTTCGGCTTACATACGAAAACTAGATTAAAGGTTTTTGTACAATATAAGTTTTGATTTACAGTTTAAATGGAATTGGATAAACCATTGGTACGATTGTAGTACAAAATTTTAGTAAGCTTGTCTTGGTTACGGAGAATAGATAATAGTATCGTCTATTGTTCCGACTTACTGTGTTAGTACACTTTGTTGTATTGAACATGACCACGCTGAGATAATTAATTTTATACTGATTATATAAATTAATTTACACCCTACAGTTATTATGAGTGCTTATACTCTTAATTCTAAAATAATTATTTATTTGCGTTTATTTAATATTTATTATTTTGATTCATTAGAGGGTGCGATCCAATATGGGTCAATAATCCCGGTGAGTTAGATAACAATATTAATTATAAGGTGGATATTAATTATTGACGAAATCTATGTCCCGATTAGTCGGGATTAATGATACCCCCTTAAGGAAGTTTATAAGTTTTAACCAAATCAAACCCAGTAGATGGATTTTATAATTTGGCAGTCAAATAAGTAAAGCGAAAGGATTTAAAGAATTTTAAAAAAAATTGATTAAATATAATTGTCAGTAATTTAGTTTAATCGGCGGGTATTTATAACCTTAACGCGGGGAGAATAATAAGTATTTAATAATAGGAGCTCGAATAATTGATCTTAAGAATAAGGCTGGGAGTGCAATTATAATTCTTTAGTGGAATGAATTATAATTTATGTCTTGTAAAATTGCTTGTGGGTTGAGGCAGAATTTCATAATTGTTGGAGGCAAACTACCAAGATCATTGATTTGTAAACGATTTTTTGAAAAATAATAACTAAACGGGTGATCGCTGAAACAGACTCCAGAAAAAAAACCTTTTAATGTCGGACGATAAAAAATAAAATCCGTGCCACCACAGTTAATTAAGATGAATACATTTTGGTTGATTCTCTAACTATAAACTTTGATTTTTCGAGTTGAAACTCCGGTCAGACCTTCTACTATATTCCCGATGCGATTCTCGATCGTAGTATGGGCTACGATCATTTGAGAACTGAAACCGGTAGCACCTGGACAACTTTAGTCTTGAAAGACAACTTATAATTTTGGTTCAGCCTACCCGCATGTCACGGCCCGAACCCCGGGGACTTGTGAACCAACCCCAAACCTTTCTCCTAAGGATCATCATTTACGACTTTTATTTACCACAGAATTTAAGTTCTAATTATATAAAAACTTCTCTTGAAATAACTATGTCCTCGCACATGTCAAATTTACAACAAAGGCTTGAAATCTGAAAAAGTTCATTTACAATCATAATATCTTTAATTATAGTCCTCTATTTTGGTTTATGTACAAACATAATGCAAAAATATAAATAACACAAAATCTTCCCCCTAATCTTCTCCAAAGCATCCTCTGCCCTGGTACCGTCCCTGATCTTCAAAACCTGAAGTGGTTTGATAAATATACGTGAGTCGAAGCTCGTAGGATATAGATTAACTCATAGGTGATGCATGATTTGTGAGGTGTGATGGGTGCAACCGAAGTAAAATGCCGTTTGTGTTTTTTTTACTAAGTTATTATTCCTTCACACGCACACACCCACGCACGCCAATTTATTCCCATCCATCCTTTCATATCATCATAATTCCATTATCCAATTTTCCCACAAAATCATGTCATATTTTCGTTATTCGATTTATTACAAAACTGTATCATAATTAATTTATCATAATTAATGAATCGATAGACTAGAAAAATATCCGATTTATTGGGATAATGAACCTATTATCGCAATAGACTACGCGAAGCCATTGATTAATAGATAACTTTATAACTCACCACGTTACAACACTACATTTCGGGGGCTAACCCGTGGGCATGTGGTTCCCATCTTGCGCAAGTTTTCGGTCTTTCACAGCGGACCCGCCAGGCGAACTTAATCCACATTAATCCATACAGTTCATTATTTGTTCATTTTTTACAAAAATCTGGGAGTCCAACCCACAGCTGGTTCCTTTCCCCAAATATTTCCTCACAATACCTCTTTTCAATTTTTTACATTTCAACTTCCCATTTCAATTCCAATCAAGTCTTATTTTAACATTCCATCCTTTCTTTCAATTCAAATGCCATCATAAATTTCAACACATAATTTCTCATAATCACATTTCATTGATCAACTTCATGAAATGCCTATGCATAATTAACTCACACATGACCGTGTCATTTGAAACAAACGGAATGCACCCAGCATATGCATATACATATATATACAAGTTAAAATCCATGTTTCCTTTCTAAAGCTCAAAATCTTAATAATAACTATATCACGGCATAGCTCATAATTATCCATAATCATACCCATTCTTAAAACCTCGATTACATATCACAAACTCATTTTTGTCGCAATATCTCCAATCGGTATGATGCTAGCATCCCAACCCAAGTGTAGTAAGGTAGGTAAATCAACAACCCAAGGGGTAAGAAATTTGATAAAAATGTTCAATATTGATGAAAATATCATTTTTAAAGGTATTTGGCCAAAAACGGGTGGAAAGTAGTTAAGAAAATTTGATATACCCTCACTATTTTAGTTATAAATTTTTCTATAAAAATAATTTTCTTATATGAGTACTCTTGTTGGAAAGAGGACTGCCGGGGCTTCAATTTGAGTACAAAAACGACTCCATTTGGAGTCCGGATGAGGGAGATACACTAATTTTAAAAATAAACTTTTAACCAGTGAAACAGTAGCCGCTGGCTAGACTGCTCGAGTGGTCTATCGGGCGGTCTAGCTTGCAGAAGAAGATGAGAGCATCCCATGATTTCCCTCTAGACCGCTTGAGCGGTTCCTCGGGCAGTCCTACGCCGAAAATTGAGTTTTTACTAGATTTTGAAGCTAAAATCGACCCAAACCCAAATTTATGCTAAAAAATGGAATGTGAAGTATTTAAACTTTCTTTTTACACAAAAAATCGCTATTTCATAGCTAACCATTACCCAAAACTCTAAATGTTCTTAAAAACTCAACTTAACTCTCACATACACAGGTCAATGTTCAACTTATGCATGAAATCCACTAAATCTTTGCTCATAAATCAAAGTATCAACCCAAATCAAATCAAAACATACGAGAAAATCTAAATCCTACCTCAATTAGCTCAAAACCTTGAGATTTCACCACTTTCTTCCTCATAGGGCTTTGGTTGCCTCCTTGGTTTGCTCCTTGATGCTCAATCTTCCATTTTCTTGCCCCAAAGTTTGATTTCCATCTTCGGTTGCTTCTCTTGTGGATTAGATCTTTTCTCCTCCATTGTTAGCTCACAATTTAATTTCAAACTTCTCAACTTTTGAGGAAGGAAGGCTAGGGTTTATGGATTTTGCTTATTTTTCCCAAAGAAAGAAGGAAAAAGAGAAGAAAGAGGGGTGGGGGAGTGTCAACGGGAGTATTTAGGTTTATAACCCTCTCTCTCATTCTCCTTGCTTTCAGAATGTTTGAGAAAAGCTTAGTGCTCCGTTTGGTCGACCTCTTTTATTTTTTCCTTTTTTTTTAACTTTAGCTCTCATAGCCTATTTTTTCTTCAATTTAATCTCATAAACTTCCTAATTTAATTCCACATGTACAACTTAATTTTCATCCCAAATTCCAAGAATTTGAATTGATAAGTTATGCTTAACCGCAAATTATTGTCATTTATCACCATGTATCTCAATATCACATTCACATATTATTAATTCCACCGTAAATGGATAAAGTTTTATAACACCCACGCTCAAATTTAATTATATTTCCTCACTTAATCGAAGACATAAAATCTCAAAAATAAATACGTATCAGGCCGTTACACCGCATATTTATAGGGTTATAGCAGGGGGCTGCGGAGTAATTATGAGATAAACTTCTAGTGTAACCCAGATACCCATCTAGCAATTTTCACAAATATGCAAACTTCTCAGCGGTTTCTATAATTATAAAAACTTTGTAGCGGTTTCTGCAATTTTCATAAAATACTAAATTACAGTTCACACCACTAAAGAACTATAACTTGACTATTAATCATAATCTTAATACCAATTTGCATTGAGCTCCTATTATTAAATGTTTAACTCATCTCCAGACGTTAAGATTCCCGATACTAACCAATTAAATTTAATTACTGACAATTTAATTTAATCGACATCTTTAAAAATTTTTAAGCCCTTCCGCTTGACTTATTTGACCGCTGGATAATCAAATTCACCTGCACGGTTTGGCCTAGTCAAACTTATAAGCTTTATTAATGGGGGTATCGTCAATCCCGAACAATCGGGACGTGGATTCCGTCAATAACTAATATTCATTATATAATTAATACCACTATCCAACTCACCGGGACTATAGACCCATAAAATAACGTACCC
Source organism: Heliamphora exappendiculata (assembly GCA_034768845.1). Lineage (NCBI taxonomy): Eukaryota > Viridiplantae > Streptophyta > Magnoliopsida > Ericales > Sarraceniaceae > Heliamphora > Heliamphora exappendiculata. The sequence goes on from JAOTRH010001811.1 coordinate 17,871, forward strand.
TCTAATAAATAAAAATAACAAATATTAAATATACGCAAATAATAATTATTTCGAAATTAAGAGCATAAATACTCATAATAATCTTGGGGTGCGAATTAATTTTTATAGTCAATATAAAATTAATTATTTCAATGTGGTCATGTTCAATACACACAAAGTGTACTAACACAGCGAGTCGAAACAATAGACGACGCTATTATCTCTTCTCTGTAACTAAGACATGCCTACTAAAACTCTCTGTTACAGTCATACCGTTAGTTTGCTTATTTTCATCTAAAATGTTAACTAAACTTGTATTTTACAATAACTTATAATCTGGTATTCTGTGTGCAAATCGCATTCTACACATCAGATTAAATACTGTACAGAATAAAAGATAACAATGTATAACATTAAAAAAATAATATTGCATACATTGCTAATTAAGATTCTTATAAAATAGAAAAATAATTTTATTAAAAATAAAATTAAATTCTACAACTAAAATAAATCCATGATTTTTTGTATACAACCCTGATAATAATTACATTGAAAGACCTTGTCTTATTTACTCCATAGGTCCCTGCTATAGCCTATTTATATGTCGTTATAATCCTGGCTGTCAGACAATACATTCATATAATCTTTTAGAATTTTCACGTAACGTGAGAACCAGAACTAGAAGAGGTAGCCAGATAGGGTTTAGAGCACGAAAGATCAAAACCCACCATTAATATGTGCCTTACGTATCTAGGAATACAGAAGAAGATCTGAACGGAGAAAAGATTGCTGGTTGATTGTCGTCTTGATATTTGGATTCAACTTTAAGAATAGAAACATGATCAAATCAGTAGGATCGAGCAGGTATAATCCCAATTCCGCTTGTGGGTGTACCAGATTTCTATTTTGGGGATCGGGGTTCAGTTTTGTTTATCTTTTACGATTTCTGTTCGGATGGTTTTCCTGTCCATCCGGACGGTTCGGGATAGTGGGGGAGGGTGGTGGCTAGCGGATGGTTGGTGACAGTGGGGGATGCATGCTGCGTCACTCTTGTTCTTTGCTTCTCTTCTTCTCAGAATGAAATGTTGTGCAAATTTGGGTCAAGCCTGGGTTTATATATAGGTTACTAGAGTATTGTAATTAAATAGGGTAATAATAGTATAATTATTTTTGTAATGGATAACCCGTGAATAGGCTATTAATTTCAGCCTATTTAATTCTATAACAGATTCTTATTTAAATATCTAATTAAATCTCTATTTAATTTTGTAACGGATTCTTATTTAAACCTTTTATTTAAATTCGTATTTAAACTCTTAATTAAACCTCTATTTAATTTTGTAATGAATTCTTAATTAAATCTTTAATTAAATAATAAATATATTTTTAATATTTATTTATTTATTTATTTATTTTTTAAAATTCTTGCCAGATATCACACTGTGTCAAATTGGAATAACAAATGTCAATATGCATGCATAAACTTGACCAAGTGTCACTTTTTATAGTGTAAATTCTTCCCCGTGAATTTTTTTATCTATAATTTTATTTTTTGAAAAATATCAATAATTCGGTATGAACTTTTGGTGTTATTTTATGAATTATCTTGTAGACAAATTTTTTTAAAAAATCTTACACTACGTAATATAATTTTATTTTGAATTTTTTTATTAATTATTTATTACCTATTTTTCTATTTTGTTGTCTGATATTACATTACGTATATTTAATATTTGTTATTTTAATTCATTAGAGGGTGCAGTCTTGTATAGGTCTATAATTTCGATGAGTTAGATAAAAATATTAATTATATGATGGTTATTAATTATTGACGGAATCACGTTCCAAAAAATCAAAATTGATGATATCACATAAGGAAGCTTATAAGTTTTAACTGAGCCAAAACCTGCAAATGCATTTTATAATCCAGCAATCAAATAAGTTAAGTAAAAAGGTTTAAAGAATTTTTAAAAAGCTGATTAAATATAATTGTTAGTAGTTTAATTTAATCAACGAGTATATATAATCTTAACGTGTGGAGAATAAATAAGCATTTAATAACAAGAACTCAAATATACTACGATTTTTAGAATAAAGATGGGAGTGCAATTATAATTTTTTAGTGGCATGAATTACAATTTAGGTTTTTATGAAATTACTTACGGGTTGAGGCAGGATTTCAAAATTGTATTGAAAGTTCATGTCTTATTTACTCCATAGTCCCTGCTGTACCTTATTTATATGCTGCTATTGTTAGGGTTGTATACTAAAAATTATGATTTTAATTTTAGTATTTAATTTTATTTATTAATAAAATTAATTTTTTATTTTATGATAATCTTAATGAGTAATGTATGCGTTTTATTGTTTATTTAATATTGTGCATGGGTATTTTTTATTCTACATAATATTTAATCTGGTGTGTAGAGTTTGGCTTACACATAGAAGACCAGATTAAAGGTTCTTGTGGAATATAAGTTTTGGTTCACAATTTAGATGCAATTGGACATACCATCGGTATGGCTGAAGCACAATATATTAGTAAATCTGTCTTGATTATGGAAAACGATAATTATTTTAATAATTGTTCTGACTCATTGTATTAGTACACTTTGTCTGTATTGAATATGACCAAGTTAAGGGGATATCTTCCTTGTACTAACTTTATAAACTAATTTACACCCCATAGTTATTATGAGCGATTATACTTTTAATTCTAAAATAATTATTATTTGTGTATATTTAATATTCGTTATTTTGATTTATTAGAAGGTACAATCTTATATGCGTATATATTCCCAATGAGTTGGATAACGATATTAATTATATGGTGAATATTAATTATTAACGGAATTCACATCCTGAATAATCGAGATTGTTGAAACTCTCTTAAAGAACCTTATAAGTCTTGATCGAGCCAAACTCTTTAGGTGAATTTTATAATCCAATAATCAAATAAGTTAAGCAGAAGATCTTAAGAATTTTTTTTAAGAGGCCGATTAAATATAATTATCAGTAATTTAATTTAATTAGCGGGTATTTGTAATCTTAACTTGGAGAGAATAAATAAGTATTTAATAACAAGAGTTCGAATATTACGATTTTGAGAATAAGGTTTGGAGTGCAATTATAATTTTTTAATAGAAAGAATTATAATTTATGTTTTTATGAAATTACTTTTGGGTTGAGGAAGAATTTTATAATTATATTGGAAGTCCATGTCTTATTTAATCCACAGGTCCTTGTTGTAACCTATTTATATGTTGTTGTAAAACCTAGCCACCAGTTTAATTCCATATAATTTTCTAGAGTTTTCACATCTTGTGAATCCAAAGAATATGCGACTAGATAGGTTTAAAAAGTACAATAGATCAAAGCCCACATTTTGTTCGTATTTGGTATTCGAAAATACAGCAAAAGTTTGTATCAGAGATTTAACTAGAACTCAAAAACCGCAATAGATCATTGAATGAAAATTGTTACAGCAACCGAAATCATCTAACCAGATTCTGAAAGGTATAATCCTAAAACTAACTTTGGGAGTATTACTAGGTTTTATTTTTGATTATTTGATATCAAATTTTTTTGATCTAGAGCCTGTTTTGGCATTTGCCTGTCCAATTAATTTTTGACTGAAATCATAGATATAATCTTAGGATCTTGGCAGTTTTCCGTAACAGTTATAAAACCAAGCTTCCAGATATTCATTATTGGTTATAAAGTTTTCACATCTTGTGAATTCAATGAACAAGGGACTAGACAGCTTTTGAAGAACATGATAGATCAAAGTGCACTCTTTGTTCATGTTTGGTATTTGAAAATATAGCAGAAGGCTTGTGTCGGAGATTTGGCTAGAAGTTAAAAAATCACAGTCTCCATCACTAGTTCGTAGATGATGTAATTAATTTTGTATGTTGGAATTAGGGCTTTCGTCCCCATCGGACAAAATTTATTACAGAATCACTGGTACGGACCTCCTTTAGAAATAATTCTAGGTAATTAATTGTGTGAATCACTTCTCCATATGAATGGTTCATTACGAACCAATTTATTTGGGGTTAAGTGATGATTTACACTTAACTGTAAATAAGAGTAACATCTCCATCTGAATCACTGCTATTTTTTATAGAACCGAAATTACACCAACTATTCAATTTTATTTGGCATGGTCTGTTATCTAGATAGTAAAATTAATAAGAATTGGTATATCTGAACAAATAATGAATAGTAGACGTCATTCCCATCGAGGTATACTATTCACGATGTACCAAGCTGCTGACGAATTTTTTTTAAAAATTGTACAGAGAACCAATTTTAAAATAAAATTCAAAATTTTTGTTCATCATAATTAATAGTTTTTAATTATGTGATTCTCAAAATTAAAATGACTTTCAATTCACTCGCGACTATACTCAAAGAAAATAAACTTACGGGTCCTAATTATGTTAACTAGAAAAGAAATCTGAATATTATTTTAACTGCTGATGGTATTCTTAGAAATTAAGAAATGCGTTTGTTTCTAAAAAATGTTCTTCCTCTAAGCTGAAAGGCAAGAAGAAAAAAATTTAAAAATAGAGTGGCACAATTTTCAATGTAGTTAGTAGGCCACAGACTTGTGTGAAAAATTCGATCGGTAGATGTTTTTACTGTAATCAAACACGGCACTGAAAAAAGTAATGTCTAGTTTGTTATGGTTGGTATATTGAAAATCATATTTTTAGTATTTAATTTAATTTTAATAAAATTAATTTTTTATTTTATAAGATTCTTTATGAGCAATGTATACATATCATTTTTTTAATGTTATGCATGGATATCTAATATTCTGTACAGTATTTAATTTGGTGTGCAGAGTACTACTTACACATAGAAGATCAGATTTTAGGCCCTTGCAGGATATAAGTTTTATGCGTGTAGGCTGAACCAATTTCATAACTTGTCTTTATGATTAAAGTTGTCTAGATTCTGCCAGTACGAGTTCTTGATAGATTGTAGCCCACACTACATTAAGAATCGCATAAGAAAATACAGTAAAAAGTTTAGCGGGAGCTTCAACTCGGAATAAAAAACGTAGTTGAAGATTTGACCGGTAAAATGTATTCTTTTAAATTACCTTTGATTGCATGAGTTTTAATTTTGATCATTCGACGTTAAAAGTTTTATCTGGAGCTCGTTTTAGTATTTTCCAATCTAGTTAATTTTTATCGAAAATTGTTTACAAAAACTATGATCTTGGCAATTTTACCTCTAACAATTGGTATCATAACCGTTTTCTTTGTTTTTTACGGTTATTGGGGCTGTGTAATTTTAGAACTATTACTAACTTTGTTTTACAGGAATTCTAATCTCAATTTTATGATCGTCATTTATTTTTCATGTTTGATTAAATGGTGTCAATGATAATTTTTTTTAATCACAGGGGCTGATCGTGATAGAACGAATTGAGCTTTCGGGACATAAAATTGATGTAATAACTAATTTTTATTTTTAAAATATCTGTTTAGATTATTGAAGAACAATTTGAAAAATATTATAGAACACAAAGAACGGCGGCGGCACCGGCGGTGGTTCAGGATTTTACGAGCCACAGATCGTGGTAAGGATTTTACGAGCCACAAATCACCAAAATAGCCCGGTTTCGGCGGCATTGCTGGCGGCGTTTCGACGGCAATTTTGATGATTTTTTGGGCTATTTTTAGGACTATTTTTTGAGAAATTTTTTAGGCAATAAATATCAGTAAAACATACTTTAAAAACTGTCCCCAAAAATGGGCCAAAAAGTAGTACAAAATAGGCGGTAAAAGGGGCAGCGGCGGCGGCGCCTAGCGGTACTATTCGAGGGGTGTTTCAGGATTGTTTTGGCACTATTTTCGAGGTGTTCTTCGAAGCAACATGTGGCTGGATATTCAAGCTATTTTTTCAACAAAAAAACCTAGCACAAAAAAGGCACCAATAAATGCCCAAACAGGGCACTGAAGTGGGCAACGGTATTGGTAAGCGACGCAGGTTGCTTCGAGCCATTTTTTTGAGTATTTTTTGGACTATTTTTGAGCAAATTTTTTAATAAAAAAATCTCATTTTTTGATCTCTTTCTAACTGTGTAAAGCTTATCGAAAACAGAGCTCGAATGAGGCAAGAGAAGCTAGCTAAAAGCGACGGCAAGGTGGCGCCGGTGGTGGCTGGTGGTGGTCGGCTATTTTTCTCTCTCCCACGGCTATTTTGGTTGTATTTTGATATATACGAGACTGATATAATATATACTAATATATCAAAGAGTATTGGGATAGCCTGATGCAATTAGAACACATAATCAGAAACGAACAGGGATTGATACAGCTTATTCCCTTCAGGAGACTGAAACACTTTAGCATTTTACTTGGATTATAAAATCAAAATATATGCATATCGTGT
>JAOTRH010001822.1:0-24259 GCA_034768845.1 Heliamphora exappendiculata
TGCTACAAATCCAGTATTTCACGAGCGCACGAAACATATCGAGGTGGACTATCATTTCATTCGGCGCGAGTATCAGAATGGTGTGATCGTGTTTGGCTCCGTTCATACTGGAGAGCAATTGGCGGATATTTTAACTAAATCTGTTATGGGTCCTTGGGTTCAATACATATGTGACAAGCTATGCATGTTAGATATATATGCTCCAGCTTAAGGGGGGTGCTAGCTTTATTATTGTTATCCGGTGTGGTTAGGCACACTATATCTTATTGTATATCCTCGTTTAGCTATAAATAAACTAATGCGTGCCCCATTAGGGTTAAGACCTTCATTAAGCTTAATACTATCTGATTAACAAGGAGTTGTTACATTTGGCTCTATTCCTACCGGTGAAAAGGTGGCAAATATTTTCACCAAAGTGTTACCGGGTCCATGTGTTTCATACTTATGTAACAAGTTGAGCATGGCTGATATATATGCTCAATTTTAAGGGGTGTTAGTGGTGGCTTATTATTATTATTATTATTATGTGGTTAGTATCATGTGTGTGGGTACATAGATATAATGGTGTTTCCTAGTTTTAATATAAATAAGTGTGCTCGCCTATCCACTTGGATGCGGTTTCTCATTATTCTCCTTCTCATAACAATCTGTTGTCATGATGGGGAGTTCACCAATCCTACGCTTCCTTTGCCAATTCCTCTTCATGTGTAGGTAAAATCTCCTCCTCTCAAGTATATCACATATCTCACAATCAGCCCACTATCCCTTATGGCTCGACCAAATGAACTTCCCCATCTCTGGTCCTTCCTTTGGCTAATAATCTGCCTATTGCTTTACGGTGAGGTAAACATGTGTGTACTTAATGTTCTATTGCTCAGTATGTTTCCTATAGCCGTGTCTCTCCTTGTCTTCATTCCTTTACTTGTGCCTTTTCTACAGTTTCATTTTTTCTTTTTATAAGCAGGCTATGACTTTGCTTGGATAGAAACACGCTATGCATGAGGAAATGAGTCCTTTTCATCAGAATTTGATTTGGAAGCTTACCTCTCTTCCTCCTGGCAAGCAGATAATGGGTTGTCATTGGGTGTACGCTATCATATATCTTCAAGATGGTTTAGTTTAGTGGCTTAAGGCACGCTTAGTGGCTAAAGGGCACACTCAGACTTATGGTGTTAACTATTTGAAAACCTTTTCTCCCATTGCCTGTCTCAATTCTGTGCGGATTCTTCTATTTGTTTTAACTGGATATCAAGAATTCCTTTCTCCATGGTGATCTTCATGAGGAGGTATATATAGATTAACCACCTGGCTTTATTGCCTCCTATCGTGAGAACCTTTTTTGTCATTTAAGCAAGGCACTATATGGTCTGAAACAGTCCTCATGCTTAATTTGATCACTTTAATTATGTTGTGCTTACTTATGGTTTTCAGCGTTCCTCTGCGAATCATTCTATCTTTTCTCTCACTCCCTTAGTGGAACTATTATATTGATCGTCTCCATTGATGATATCATTCTAATGGTGGTGATTCCGCTTGTTTTATTGCCTTAAACCGGCACTTAGGTAAACCATTCACACTAAGGACTTGGTTTTCCTTTGCTATTTTCTTGGCATTGAAATTACTCGTTTTTCTTAGGGCATTTTCCATTTTTAGCGAAAGTATGTTCTTGATCTTTTATTTGAGACTGACCCTCTTAATGCCCACCCATTTGATACTCTTATGGATTCAATGGTTAAGCTTGATGTTAATTCTAGCAATCTTTTTTATTTATTTATTTTGGTCGTTATCGCCACCTGATTGGTAAATTAATTTCTCTCACAGTTAATCGCCCTCACATTACCTATGTCGTTGGTGTAGTTAATTAATTTATGCATGCTCCTCGTTAACCTTGCTTTGATGTTGTTTGTCAAATTGTGCGATAGTTGAAGAGTGGGCTCAACTGTGGTTTGCTTTATTTGCCTTCTCGCTCTTTGTCTTTCGTTGGCTTCAGTAATGCAGATTGGGCTGATAGCTGCTCTGATCGATGGTCTACCTCTGGCTATTGCACCTTTGTTGGCCAAAACCTTGTTACGCAGCGTAGTACAAAACAAGTTGTTGTTGCCCGTTCTAGTGTTGAAAGTGAGTATTGTGCTATGGCCCATACCGCATCTAAACTATTATGGGTTTGATATCTTCTTGTGGATTTATGGCATTCGTGTTTCTTCTCAGATGTTTTGTGATAATCAAGTAGTTATTTTCATTGCTAATAATCTAGTCTTTCATGAGTGCACTAAGCATATCAAGGTTGATTGTTACTTCATTCGTAATATGTTATTACAAAAGCAAATTACCACTCCCTATGTTGGCTCAAACGACCAATTAGGTGATATTTTCATAAAGCCTTTGCCTCGTTCCTCCTTTCAGCGATTATCTTTCTAGTACTTTTTTTCCTATTTTACTTCTCTAATTTATGTCTAAACGATTTTCTTGTAATTTAAACTTCTATTACTTTAATATAAATATTTAGTAGTGAATGGGATAGATTAGAAAACCCTAAACCTGTTTTTCTTCTTCTTCTTCTTCTCTTCTCATTCTCTCTTCTTCCTAAACCAAGAAACTCAAGTTTTATACTTCAACTCTCTCATTGGTCACCAGGCTCACGTCATGAGTTTTTGGGGGAAGTGGGTGTAAAAGTGTATTTTTGATTATTTTGTTATTTATTTGTTAGTTAAGGGGTAGTTTAGTTATTGAGACTAATTAGGGTTTCAAATTTTGTTCTATTTACATTCTGTAACTTATGTATATGTTTTAGCCTTATGATGAATAGAATAATAGATTATTTTTTTGCTCTTTTTTCTATCGGAGAGCATTGAAAACTTATAATGAGAAACACCAAACTTGTAGACATGGCAAGAAAAGAGCTAAGGCCCAATATGTTACTTCACAAAGCAAAAGTGATATTTGGTAGATTGAAGTGAATAAGACGCGTCTAACAGTTAAATCATAATCCTCTCATTAATATGTGAACAAGATTTCCAAGAGTTTAAAAGGTCAATGGAGGTGAATTATGACAGATGACTAACTAGTCCCGGACCTGTCTTTCAAGGTGTTAGAAGTGGGAACCAAGTCTATAAATTTCTTTTTTCCTCTAACAAAATTGTTTCCGTGAAAACATCTTTGCAAAATTGGTAGGAAGTGTGAGAGTATTTTAGTTATTTTGTATGTAATTAAAAGGTGGTTTAGTCATTATTGCTAATTAGGGTTTTGCTCTCTATTTATATATTGTGTAACATGTCATTAGATGTTAAGTCTTTTCATTATTCAATAATATTTTGTCTCTCTTCTCTCATTTGTATCACAGTATTAGAGCATGGTTGTTTGAAAACCCTAACATATGTTTGCAACCAAACCCAGCAAGCTAACTTGCCAAAACCCTCGACTATCGCCAACGACCTTGCTGGCCCCATCGACCAAACCTAACGACATCGACAAACCCTAGACTAGGACCATCGACATCGAAAAGACATAGCGACATTGACATTAACCTTGACCACCAACCAGACCTCTAGACATCGACCTTCAACTAGACCTAGCAGCATCAACATCAACATCGACTTCGCCGAACTTCTTCACATTTGGCCTCACTACGACCCGACCCAGTTAGTTCCTAACTCCACAACCTTCATCGAGATTTGAATCATCGCCGACACCTTCATTGAACCACTCTACCAGGCCCCACAATCTCACCAGACTACCGCAATCTCCCCAGATTTCTTCTTCATTTGATCGTTGACGACTTCATAGGACCACTCTATCAAACCCAGTGACCTTGCCAGACTTCTTCTTCGTATCCGATCTTTGATTTTTTTGTTTACATCTATTATTTGACTGCCGATTTTGGTTTTTGGTTCCCCTTTCGAAGGAGTGGTCTTCAACTAGGTGGTTCTCAATTTGCACAATAGTGGTTCGTTTCAGTGGTTTTTGTTAGAGTTTATTTAGTTTATTTGTTAGGATCGTTTTGTAATTATTGTAAAATCTCTCTTTATAAATACTAGTGTGGTGTAGAAGTTGTTTCAAGCCTCATTATTCTCCTAATAATATTTTCTTTGTCATTCTCTCTTTTTTCTTTTTCTTCTTCTTTAACCACAAATTGCTACTTTACTATTCAAGTTGGTATCAAAGCATCCAGATCCAATTTTCTCGTTCTTTTTTTTCTTTTTCCTTTTTTTTTTCCTTTCTAAATTCATGATTGAAAAAACAAATCTTCCCAGATGATCGACTAGTCTCGATCTATACTTCCATGATTAGTATCAAACATGGTTTTAAATATCGTCGATACCGTTACGTATTGGCCGTTACGTAACGGTATCTCAGGCCTCCGATTCGGATACGCACTATGGTATCGGAGTTGTAAAAAATCCCTATAATAATGACTGATACGGCCGATACGTATCGCGTATCAATGCCGTATTGGCCGATACTCCCGATACGTGACTCAAGACAACTCAACTATTTGGTTTTGCTTTTCTCTCTAGAACCCTATTTTTGTCTTCAAAGCTAGGTGTCAAAATGTTAATTAAATGCACTTATAAACATTCAATTTGTAATAAATAAGCCTATGATATACTTATCAATGAATTACATCATTTGCTACCACTAGATAAAAAATCACGAGCGTGGTCACCATTCCCGTTACAAAAGTGATCGATTCTCTTGATACCCATTACACGCGACTGCGACCATTACTCTGGCCGATACCGCGATTTAAAACCTTGGTATCACAGCACCCCGATCCAATTTTCTCGTTCTTTCTTTTCTATTTCCTTTTTTTTCCTTTCTGAATTTATGATTGAAAAAAAAAATCTTCTCAGATGATCGACTAGTCTCGATCTATACTTTCATGACTTTTCTCTTCTTGTTCTCGATTATTTGATAGTTTTTCAAATTCTTTTATTATTTTCAGCGCCGATGGATTGTTCTTCGCAAGTTGCGATTTGGAGCCTTCGATCTGGTTTTTTGTTGTGGTGATCTCTCTCATGGGTGTCGAAATCATCCCTATCGGCCCTCTAGTGCATCGATTTGTTGATTTGAACACCATTGGAGAGAATTTGAGCTTCAACATGTTCGTTGCCTAGGTTTTTGGTCGCCAATTGTTCGTTGCTTCAGATCTACAGTGAGAGAGCTTTGATCCGTAACTCTGGTTGGTCGATTTGGTATTTTGACTTGGATTTGAGTTCGATTTTGAGATTTCAGTGATTGATGAAGTATTTTGAGTTTGATTTCAATTTGATTCGGGGATTTCGGTTGCCGCTTAGGGATTTCGACCCCTCCTTTTTCGACTTCAACGATCTGTTATCTCCTTTTTCTCGACTTCGGCAACTTTGTTTCTTGATGTTGTGATTTCGTGTGAAGAACTTAAACTGGTTGATTCGGGGATTTCGGTTGCCGCTTAGGGATTTCGACCCCTCCTTTTTTGACTTCAACGATCTGTATCTCCTTTTTCTCGACTTCGGCAACTTTGTTTCTTGATGTTGTGATTTCGTGTGAAGAACTTAAACTGGTTGCCATGGTTTTGCTTCGAATTTGGTTTCTTGGGTTCGCATCACAGGTTACTTCGAATCTGGTTTCTTGGGTTCGCATCACAAGTTTCTTCGAATCTGGTGTCTTATGTCGATGTCTAGTTGATTCCAGTTGAGTAGCAAGCTTTTGGTTTGATTACATTTTTTAAGATTTTGGCGAGCTTTGTCATTTCAGATCATCGGGTGGTCATTTGGCCTCTGATTGGTTTAATTTGGAAATTTGAAGTTATCTTAGCTTGTGGATTGTTGGGATTTGGCTCATTTGGGATTTCAATTGGATTAATTTGATTTTGCCCCAATTTGTTCACGTAACCGCGACTGTTGGTTTGCTCTTCATTGGATTTGGCCTCCTCTCCTTTGCTTGATTGACTAGGCTGAAGTAAAGATTTCTTCTAATGCTCTTCATATTCAACTTAGCAAGATTGTTCTACTATTACCTTAACAAATTTAGGTAATATTGAATATGCGGCTCTTACCTCTTCGTCTTAAGAACATCGATTCAGGCGCTAATTCTCATATGTTTTGTAATCCAGCTCTTTTTGCTCTCATTTGACTTCTATTAAGCATCATAGGCCATGTTCGTTTAGCATTATTGGAACTGGATTGGATTACCAATCCAGTAGGCCCCTTTATACCATGTTTGGTTGGGGTATTTTGGGCCGAATTAGCAATCCGATCGGGCTTCCCAATCCTTCCCATAGGGGATTAGCAATACTGCGCAACACCCGGTATTGTTAATCTAGTTGAGACCAACTAATATTAAGTGGATGAAATTGCCCCTTGTGATCTCACGCTAAATGGTTGTAATTTTGTAATCACTAATCTGTAATGAATTCATGTTCATCAAAAGTGCAGAGATGGAAAAATTAGATCCTACAATTTGCCATTAACGCAACATGAGTGCACTCTTGGGGATAGAAAACTCAATCGTTTAGGCCATCTGGCAGGTAGGTCGAGCGGCAATCACCAATGGCGGCCGACAATGATAACCACCATTTCCACCACTGCCACTATCATCACATACCAGAAGATACGTTGATTCAAATTCTCGTAAGGCTACTTGATTTCTCATCAGTGGCGGAGATCGGAGATCGACGAACGCCATAAATGTAGAGAGAGAGAGAGAGAGAGGGACAAAAATGATAAAATACATTTTTTATGTTTTTTAGTACTTAAAATTTATTTAATTATTTCAATAAAATAAAATATTTATTTATTTATTTGATAAGAGAGAAGATTGCTTTATTATTTATTTAATAGAAGGATAATATTGTAAATATTCAATTTAATCCTATTCCGCATTATTTAATTCCACCTAAATCAAACATGAGTTTGTCTAGCCTATTATCTAATCATCATACCTAAATCAAACAAAAAAACTACTCCCACCTCATTACCAATCCCACCTCATTACCAATTCATAAACTAATTCCGACTCACTATTAATCCCATCCAACCTACATCGGATATCAAAGGAGGCCATATAGTCTTAGCTGATAGCTTCTCTTTCGTTCTATCTTCTTCTCTCCCTTTAACCCTAAATCACTAGTTTACAATTCAACTATATATATATTACTCAAGTGGCGAAGACAATGCCTTTGGTGAGTACAAGCTTTTATTTCACCAAAAACCCTCAAAAAGATGTCACATGGGGCATTCCTGTCAGACTTGCTAAAGGCAAATGGAAAAGGTGACATTGCAACTTGAGCTAAAGCATGAGAGTTTGTCTGTCACAAAAACATCACAGTTGATTGCATATGCTGAATTCATGTGATCTTGAAAATCATACAAGAGCAGGAAGACAACAATACATCATCATTTCAATATAGCATGAATCCAAAAGCAAACTAATGAAGTCTTACCACGGCAGCACATTGTAGGAATAACCAGTCATGAGGGCAATTGTCCAACAGGTACACAAAATCCTTTGGTCTTCCCACTGAAAACAAAATTAATAGTTTACCATAAGCACATACTATCCAATCTTTTTTTGATAAGTAAATTTTTTTATAATAAGGCATTAAGGAAATGCCAACACGGAAAAGGGGAGAACTCCTTACAAAAATATAGAGAAGCTCCCCAACAAGGAGGAAACAACAGAAACCTCCATAAAAAAAACTCATGTTCTGCTCTAACCAAATCAACCACATCACACACGAAGGAACGAGAAGCTAAACCTTCTTCCTACTTCTCGGCCTGCTGTCACCCTTCCAACCCAACAAGACATCAGAAACATGCTCCATGAAAACCCAATTAACATCAGAAAGGCAATAAAGCAAAACCCCAGAGTTGGTTCAATCTGATATGTTTTTGTGTCATTGAGCTGGTTTCCTCTCCATTTGGTTGGGTCCCCTCCATCACTAGGGCCTCAACCTATACAAGACGTCCAAAAGGTTCAACCGCTAATCAACCTCTCAATCCTGAAGGTCTCTCCTTAGACCAATATCCCAAAAATATTGACTTCAAACCCTCCAAACATAATGAGCCAAAGTGGTCGATTTGTCCCTGACTAAAGCAAAAATATCAAGGTAAACCATGCATAAAGCCTCCTCTCCACACAACACGTCAAGCCAAAAACGAACTCGATCTCTTAGACCAACCTCAAAGAAAATGTGCTTAGAGAAGACATGTCAAACTTTGCTGATTTCCTTCACAATCATAAACCATGCGCAATAATCACAGGGGCAGTAGCCCAATCTCCTGGCCCTTATAGGAGAGAAAATAATATTACAATCCACCAGATGATATCTAGGGGCATCACCTAACCTCCCTAAAAAAAAAAAGTTCCTCTGTAGCTTCTCTAACCTCTTGGCAATTGACACCAAAATAGTGTAAATGACCTGAAGTAAGTCTCAAGGGTAGAAAGGGTACTCTTGATTAGAGTAAGACTGTAACAACCCGACCCTTCACATGGCAACGATATTGTCTGCTTTGAGCAAAAGTCCTCACGGTTTTGTTCTTCTTAGGGGGTCACCTATTCTTACATTGCTCCCGCCCAAGTACGCTTAACTGCGGAGTTCTGCTAGGGTCTCTACCACCTGGGAAAAGGCCTCGTTGAATGTAAGAGTCCAAGGTTTTTCCTTTATAGCCTAGGAACTCCCTCTCCCTTTCTGATGTGGGATACCAGGATATCACAATCCACCCCCCTTAGGGCTGCACGTCCCTGTGCAGTAGTCTGCCAGCTCCGGTAGCCTACCAGTCTTTATCAACCCGCCCACTCAGTAGCCCGCCCACGTATCACGCAAGACGGCAGGGGCCCACACTCGGAGGTGAGGAGAGTCAACTCTGATACCATCTGTAACACCCCGACCCTTCACATGGCAACGATATTGTCCGCTTTGGGCAAAAGTCCTCACGGTTTTGTTCTTCTCATGGGGTCACCCATCCTTGTATTGCTCCCGCCCAAACACGCTTAACTGCGAAATTCTGCTAGGGTCTCTACCACTTAGGAAAAGATCTCGTTGAATGTAAGGGTCCAAGATTTTTCCTTTATAGCCCAGGTACTCCCTCTCTCTTTCCAATGTGGGATACCAGGATATCACAAATACGACCACACTTATAGAGTTCCTTGAGCTTCCACCTGGCCATTCTTATCGAGATAGAAAAGATACTTTCGGTTAGAGTAAGACGACCACCCTTAGAGAGTTCCTTGCGCTTCCACCTAACCAATCTTCTCTTGAACCTTTTCAACACTCCATTCCAAACCACTCACACCTTAAAAGATGCCCCTAATGGAAGGCACGAGTAGGTGATTGGAAGAGTTCCAAGCATACAACACAACATACCCGCCAGCCTCCTTTCATCCTGCGCTCCACCCATCAAGATAATCACTTTATTAAGTTCACCCAGAGGGTAGAAACAACCTTGAAACAGAGAACACAACAAAGATGCCACAACTGAATCAACTCTTCCATAACAAAGATCAGCGTGCCATCATCATACAAGAACTCATAGGGGCACCGAAGAGATACAAAAACAGATCCAAGCTCTCCATCTATCTTCGAACGAGAATCAATGCATTCACTAGCCAATGATACAGCATCTAAAATTAGTTTTCCACCCACAAAAGAGTTTTATCCCTCCAAAATCATACAGCGAAGCTCCCTTTTAAACCTAGAATCCAAAACTTCAGCCAAGAGCTTATAGATTGAACCTAACAAGCAAATGCGCTAAAAATCCTTAATATTTTTTGCAACACCCTTCTTAGGGATGAGGGCAACCAAAGAAGCATTGGCACTTCTCTCAAAAATCCCAGAGGTAGAGAAAGAATGAAGCATACCCAACAACATCCACCATAACCACACCTCAACAATGCTGGAAAAAAGCCAATGTAAAACCATCTCGACTCGAGGCCTTGTCCCACCAGCTCCCCTAGAGCTCTAACAACCTCTTCTTCAGAAAGGGAAGCTCCAATCACTCAAAGTTGTCTGTAAAAATGGAATCGAACTAAAGACCATCAAGATGTGATCTTTATCCACCCTCCTCTAGAAACCTAGGGTTGAACTTTTCCATACCCACCCTAATGCCTTACCTTCTCTATTAGCAGGACTTCGTCATTGCAAACTCTCTCAATCAAATTAGACTGTCTGTGAGCATTAAGCATCCTATGAAAGAAACGTGCATTTTTATCCCAACCTTTAACCAAAGGGATATAGATTTCTATATCCAGTTGATCTCTTGTAATTTTGCCACCCTGCTGAACTCCCTCCTCAACTCTTCCCTCTAACACTTTTCCTCAGCAATTATAACCCCATCATCCTCCCTCGCATCTAACCAACGGATTGCCGCAAGAGCCTCGGCCTTCTACACATTGAGCCCACCAAACTCTTATAAGTTCCACCTCTTTAACTCAACCTTTAGAAACTTTAGCTTCAAATTAAAACCACCCCACCACTCAGCCACTCTATCGCGGACGCTGTCAACCTACAGCCACTTAGCCATTAGTCGTTTTGACTGAAGTTGAAAAAATTTCACTAAAGATGAAAAAAAGCCTTACAAACCTAGTTTTCCCCCATCAAACATCGCCACTATCCAGCAAAATTGGAACATGATCCAATAGAGGCTTCGACAGAAAATTGTGAAACCAATTAAAAGTGTTCCTCCCAATTAGTGGAGATCAATGATCAAACCACGACATAGCAAGTGGATCGCCCCATTGGAGAGAAGGAACCTCACCATATTAAAATCATCGCTCATACACCACGAGAAGCTCCACCTAAAAGCTACAAATTCATCCCAAAGCTCGTCCCTATCCTTAGCACAACTTGGCCCATATACTCTAAAGAAAACCCACCAAATATCATCATCCACACAATAGAAAAGGCAAGACAGAGAAAAAGATATCTCCTGCTCTTTTGGGGACACAAAACTGCTATCCCACATCACCACAATACGGCAGAACCTGCCACTAGTAAAATAGCTCCACGCCCCCCGCCACCCCAGACTGCGAACCATTGACTTCGAAACCACCTCTATCTTGGCTTTCAATAGGCACACCACATCAGCTCTTCACTCTCTCAACAAAGATTTAATTCTCAATTTTTTGTCCTCTGACTTTAAACCCAAAACATTCCAACTCACTCTTTTAACTCTCATTGATACAGAAACAGGAAACCCCTCTTACTCCTCCCTCCACTTGAGACACTCCTACCTTTCCCCCACTATCATAATTGATAGAACAATAGAGATTTCTTAACACCCTATCTATCATGCTCCGAACTAAGGGAGTTTTAGCAATGTTGCTACTAGCTGACCCTTTGTAATTCCTCACCTATAGGGCCCCAAAAACGACCATAACCTCCTCCTCCATGCCTTTAACAGAAACAACCAGAAGTTTACTAACTGCCTTAATGTTTTTCATCACCCATTTCAATACCATTTTCGGTTGTTCCTCATCAGCCAAGTTTTTTATATCATCCCTACTGTTAACAATATTTAATACATTCAATGGGGCCTGATCCAACACCTCTGAATGCACACAGTCTCTTCAAACACCCAGCTGCCCACCTTGTTCCTCAAATAGCCTTGCCCCCTTACCCATCTCACCAAGCCCATCATCACTCCCACCTAGAGCCCCTGAGGAACCCATAACCGCCACACCTCCTCTCTTCTCACTAACAACCCTCAACGTTTTTCGAAAACAAAACCCCCTCCTCACTCCGACACGCCTTCGAACAACCAACTCTTTGCCCCTGGAAAACCCATCTCCTCGGATCAACCCTTCCCTGTTTTACATGGCTCCAAGAACATCTCACAAAGGGAAGGAGATATAGAACCCAAAAACTTAGAACTATTCACCTAGGAACCACACTACGACTGGCTCCGGGATTTTGCAGTCATTGGATGTCGACGGTCAATGCCGATTGAACATTAATTGGGAAGGGGCTCCTCTTCAATCGTCGAATAGG
This sequence comes from Heliamphora exappendiculata, assembly GCA_034768845.1. NCBI lineage: Eukaryota > Viridiplantae > Streptophyta > Magnoliopsida > Ericales > Sarraceniaceae > Heliamphora > Heliamphora exappendiculata. The sequence goes on from JAOTRH010001822.1 coordinate 11,966, forward strand.
CTCCGCCGAGCACATTGATTGAAAAACCTTGGCCACCACTTTACCCGCATCGGAGCTTACTCCAAAACCTATATCAAGTTGTTCTTTGACCCTAACTTTTTTTACTTATTAGACAAATCCTTTCCTCTCCCTTATCAATGAACCAAAAGACTGGCCCACTGAACCCCTCGTGTAGAAAACACATAAAGCCCTTCGTACGGGGTTGGGCCTTCAAATTATTCTTAGGGCCGCCCATTTAGAGCACGCCCAGCGGCACTATTAAGCTAGCCTTTATTGAATTTGTACGGCCTATTTCTCCCAGCGCCCTAAACCACGTCATCCATACAAACACGACGCGCCACCAAACCATAAGGATGTTTGTATATGGGCACAGATGAGGACACCTTTAAATTAAAACCATCCTTTCCTGAATAGCCATGTGTAGCAGACCCAAGGTTTTAAATATCGGCAAATACGTATCATATTGGCCAATACGTTTTGGTTTTGGACCTCTAATACCGATATTTACCAATGTATCAATCGATACGATACTGTTAAATATTGGCCAATACATAGCTGTATCACCGATACCAATACCGCGATTTAGAACTTTGACCAAACATTTGTCCTTTCTTACCAATCTCACGTCCAATAGTTGAAGCATCGTCACGTGCCTTCATTTTCTCCAGCTCCAACACTAGCACTGGAGGTTCCTTTTAAAAAAAGACAACGTTTATAAGCCACATACAGTCATATCTCTGCGCATATACGACACTCATAACAGTAAATACCCCAACCCATTTACACCTTTGCCAAAATAATGTGCTCCTCCCCCGAACCACTTTCACCTTTGCCGAAATAACTGTGCTCCTCCCACGAAGTTGTTTCTTCCCCACCATATCTACATCAACCTCCATAAATTCACCGCACGCCTCACTAATGGCCTGAAAAGCACTAAAATCACAAAGATGTGCCGACAAAGCCATAACTCTTAACCAACTCACAGGACTCTCACCTAGTTTATAGCAAATCCGAGAGGCGACGACTAATCAAGGAAGAGTCGGTGTCCATCGAAAACTAACTCCCCATCCAAAATGCAAGCAATCTCCATCGTAGAGAGGAAGACAAAGAAAAAGAAAGGCCTTCCTCCACTTAGCACCAACCATCTACGGGTTACCACAAGCTTTGAGAGAGGAAGCAGATGGAATGGGATTGGCATTACCCGACCAAGCAAACCTATTAGAAAATGGCAAAAAAATTCTTTATAAGTTGTTGTGGAACCAAGAACCACCGCCACATCGGGATTGAAGCATTTGACTGGGATATGCAGATGAATACCGGAAGAGCTTATTGGATGCACCATCGACCTCAAACAGCTTGACCGAGCGAGGGAAGTACTAAAAAGAAAAAAAAATGTTGTTGTGGAACCAAGAACCACCTCCACATCGCAATATGGGTTCCAAGCATCACTGACCACCACCTCACCCTCCGACCAAGAATCTACGCTGGCAACCTTCAAAAAAGAGACATTTTTCTTCAATCCAAGAGTTGAGCCACCATGATCGAAGTCCAACAAAACACTCACAAAACCTCTCTACCCATCGCCCAAGTTTGAAAGATTGAAAAAATCTCTTGGTGGATGTAATAAGAGAATAATCTATTATCATAAGGCTTAACCTCTCAATTAGAGAGGTCCACTATATATAATAAATACAAGGATACATCAAAACCCTAATGGGCCCTTATAGCTAACAGGCCTATCTACAGATATAATATACATACATCTCATAATATCACTTACACTCCCCCTCAAGCTGGAGCATAGATGTCAATCATGCCTAGCTTGTTACAAATATAATGAACTCGTGGACCCACTAATGACTTAGTAAAGATATCTGCGAGTTGTTCTATTATCTTCACATAACCCAAGGATATAATACATTTCTGACACTTTTCACGGACAAAATAACAGTCAACTTTAATATGCTTTATCCTCTCATAAAATACTGGATTATTAGCGATATGCATAGCTACCTGGTTATCACACTACAACCTTGTAGAGTCTGTCATAGGCATGCCAATTTCTTCTAGGAGCTGTCGTGTCTACATAACCTCAGTAGTTTCCATTCCCATGGCTCGGTACTCAGCTTCAGCACTCGACCTTGCTACAACGTCCTGTTTCTTGCTTCCCCAAGAAATCAGATTCCCTCCAAGAAATATAGAGTATCCTGAGGTCGATTGCCTATTACTAGGAGATCCCGCCCAATCTGCGTCCGAATATCCTTCCAGGTTGAGGTGTCCATTATTCTTGAAAACCAATCATTTACCAGGATTAGCTTTCAAATATCTCAATATACGAAGCACCGCTTGCCAATGATTTGTTCTCGGAGACTCCATGAATTGACTCACCACACTTACCGCAAAGAAAATGTCTGGACGTGTCATGGTGGTGAGATAATTCAATTTTCCCCCTAGCCGTCTATATTTATCTGGATGAGAGAACAACTCACTATCATCGTCTTTGCCCAACTTTTGATCCGGATCCATAGGAGTCGCACTATCTCTGCTTCCCTGAAACCCTGCTTCAGATAGAATGTCAAACACATATTTTTGTTGGGAGAGAAAGATACCATCTTTCTTCTGTGCCACTTCCATGCCAGGAAAGTACTTTAGGGCCCCCAAATCTTTGGTTTGGAACTGGCTCTGTAGGAAGGTCTTCAGATTACCGATCTCAGCAATGTCATCTCCTGTAATCACAATGTCATCAACATACACAACTAGCAGAAGAAATCCATGTCCCGAGCGACGGTAAAAGATACTCGGATCTTTCCCACATTGGTGCAAGCCAAACATTTGAGCCACCGAACTGAATCGACCAAACCAAGGCCGTGGGGACTGTTTAAGGCCATAAAGGGAGTGTTTGAGGCGACATACTCTCCCATTCTCCCCCTGAGCAACAAAGCCCGGAGGTTGCTCCATGTAAACTTCCTCCTGTAGATCGCCATGTAAGAAAGCATTCTTGACGTCGAGCTGATGCAAGGGCCAGCCGCGAGTAGCAGCAAAAGAAATGAGCAAACGGACAGACGTCATCTTAGCCATGGGCGAGAAGGTATCAAAGTAATCCACGCCATAAGTTTGAACATAACCCTTGGCCACCAAGCGAGCTTTCAACCGGGCCAACGAACCATCAGGGTTGACCTTAATAGTGTAGACCCACTTGCAGCCAATAGCATGCTTATTGGGAGAAAGAGGAACGAACTCCCAAGTCTGATTATATTCCAAAGCTGCCATTTTTTCTTTCATAGCCTGGCGCCAGCCAGAATCAGTGATTGCCTCTTGTAATGTCATGGGAAGAGACACAGAATCTAGGGTGGAAATCAAGCACCGAGTAGAAGTAGAAGTCCCTTATAGGATTGCACATAAAGAGGATTGTCACGACATTGACGATAACTCTTACGATGAGCAATAAGAGTAGTACTTACAGTCTCAGGTGAGGATGAGCTAGTATCCGGCAACGGGATGACTGGCTCGGTAGAGGCTGCGGGAGTAGGCTCACCATCTTGTAGAGATTCCGGACTAGGAGCTAGAGCCTGCACTGAAGTAATACGATATAGCAAGGAATCAGCATCCATAGGGGATGGAGCAGGATTAGACTGGACAGAAGGCGAATAGTAAGGTTGGGACTCGACAAAGGTAACATCACATGATACCACAAACCGACTAAGATCAGGAGAATAATACCGATATCCCTTCTGCGTTCGGGAATACCCAAGGAAGAGACACTTCAAAGCTCGAGCATCTAATTTTGAAATGGAGGGTCAAGTGTCACGAACATAATAGACACAACCAAAGACCCGAAGGGGAAGGGAAAAGAGACACCGATTGGGAAAAAGGACTGAGTGTGGGGTCTGGCCTCGGAGAATAGTGGACGGCATCCGATTGATGAGGTAACAAGCCGTAAGTACAGCTTCACTCTAGAATTGCTTTGGGACCTGCATATGGAACATAATGGCACGAGTCAGCTCGAGAAGGTGATGGTTCTTCCTTTCTGCAACACCATTCTGTTGTGGTGTATCGGGGTAGGATGACTGATGAATGATACCGTGCTGTGTAAGATATGTGGACAGTTGATTTGAAAAGTATTCTCCACCATTGTCACTGCGTAGGCATTAGATGTTAGTATTAAATTGAGTTTTCATTTTCACACAAAATGATGTAAAGATGGAACATAATTCAAACCTGTGCTTCATTAAATATAAAAAGGTAACTCTAGAATAACCATCCATAAAAGATACAAAATAACGAAAGCCCAAGGTTGAAATCACAGGACAAGGACCCCACACATCTGAATGAGCAATCCCAAAAGGGGAACTAACTCTTTTATTGATTCTCGGATAATATGGCACACGCAGGTGCTTTGAAAATTGACACGACTTACAATTAAATAGGAAAGTAGACTTCAAATTTGGACACAAAACTAGAAGACTAAACACTGAGGGATGACCAAGACGGCAATGAACATCAAAATAAGACGTAGATATACTAGAGCAAGCTACAGGGCCAGGAACCTCATCCAAGATGTAGACTCCTTCCACGCGACCCCTACCAATAGTCTTCCTCGTCGTAAGATCCTGAAACACACAATAATCAGGATAAAATGAGACCGAGCATTGCAAATTCTTAGTAATCTGGCTAACATACATTAAATTAAAATGTGAACTCGAGATGTGCAAAACTGAAGTGAGAGGAAGCAGAGATGTAGGGTTCACTGAACTACGACCTTTAATCATAACAAATGATCCATTAGCCACAGTGACTGAAGTGGAGTTACCAAAGGGCTGAGAAGAAGATAAAATACCTGTAGTACCAGTCATGTGATTGGACGCACCGGAGTCGATGACCCGGTAGGAGTAGAAGTGGCAGCGAAAGTTGCAGGGTTACCTGTCTGACCAAATGTGGCTGTGAGATGTGGTCGTGGATCAGTCAGCTGAAACTGAGTAAAGCGTGCATATTCCTCATCTATTATCTCCACAACTTTCTTTTCTGGTTGGTGGACTGTTACCGAGTCAGTGGCAGCATTAGCAGCATAAGATGACCCAAATCCTGGCCTGCCATTTAACTTCCAGCAGTTCCATTGAATATGACCTGTAGCTCCACAATTGTGACACACTCTCGTATCACGCCCACCATCACGGCCAGAACCACGACCACCACATCTGTCTCCCCCTCGCCCACGACTGCCAGTAGTAGTCACGAGAGCAGATTTATCAGCGGTGTCAGAAGATGGAGCTCGAATGGTGTCCTCACGAGTAACCCGTAAAACTCGTCGAAACGCGTCCGAGATTGTAGGAACCTCAGGACTGGCAAGGATTTGTGAGAAAGCGGATGAGAGTTCAGGATCCAAGCCAGCAAGAAACCAGATAACACTAAGTTGCTCCCGTTGCTCCTGCATCTTCCTCACATCAGTCGTCAAGGGCATAAGAGTGGTGAACTCATCATAAAGGGTCTTGAATTCAGCAAAGTAATCGTTTAGAGAGCGCCTCTGTTGATTGAGTTTGAAGAAGCCTTTCAGGACATCAAACAAGTGAGAGAAGTTATTGATGTACGAGTATAAGAGATCCAGAGAGTCCCATAACTCCTTGATAGTATTGGCGTTGCTTACCAATACTTTGACTTTGCAGTCCATGGAATTAAGGAGGTGAGAAAAAATTCTTGCGTTCTCCTGTAACTAGCTATCAAAATCTATAGACTTAGAATCTGAGGGGTTATCCTTCAAGAGCCTCTCCTTCCCTTGGCCCCTAAGTGTCATTAAGACCATCTTTCTCCACATTGGAAAGTTAGTACCATCAAGTTTTTTACCCACAAGTCGTGAGGATGAAGAAATAATCTCTGTAACACTGCTCTGTGAGCCTTTGGAGAGGCTAGATCCACTAGACGGGGTTCCCTCAGTCATTGCAATACGTCACAAGAAGCAATAAAGAAACAAGGTCTCTGAAGATGGCCAAGAGAACAGTAGTCAACAAGAACAGTAGCCAATAGGAAACAGTAGCCAAGAGAAGACAACAACCAAACAAGAACAGTAGCCAACAGGGAATAGCTGTCGTCAACAGTAGCCAATAGGGAACAGTAGCCAAGAGAAGACAGCAACCCCGTCGCCGACCCCTCAGGACCAAACCCTACGCACCGCCGACCCTTCTGGACCAAACCATAGGTGTCGCCGATCCCTGTAGACCAAACCCTAGCCGTCGCCGACCTGTTCTGAGCAAACCAGAGGGTGCGTCGACCCCTCTGGACCAAACCCTAGCCGCCGACAACCCTTTTCGAGCAGACCAGAGGGTGCGGCAACCCCTTTCCGACCACGAAACTTCAGTTGAACCCTCGCCAACTTCAGTCGAACTCTCGCCGACAACAGAAAACTCCAATCGAACCCTTGCCGACCACCGAAAGCTCCAGCTGAACCCTCGCCGACCACTGAAACCCCAAGGACAGGGCTTGCCGACGCCATAACAGCAAGAACAAGCCTTGCCGACTACCGGAACAACAAGAACAGATCTTATTGACGCCGGAACTTCAAAAAAAATTAGGGTTTTGCTTTATCTAGCTCTGATACCATGTAATAAGAAAATAATCTATTATTAGAAGGCTTAACCTCTCAATTAGAGAGGTTCACTATATAGAATAAATATAAGGATATAGCAAAACCCTAATGAGCCCTTATAGCTAACGGGCCTATCTACAGATATAATATACATGCATCTCATAATATCACTTACAGAGGAAACTAGCATCATGTTCTTAAGAAAACTCTTAGCTTTGTTCTCCCTACTCCAGAGCAACACCACCCTAGAGTCGTGCTACCAAGTACTCAACATAGCACCACCCCTAAGAGAGTTGGAGGCCTCCACCATCTTGGTCAGCAACCACTCTACCTCTGCCATTTGAAACCAACACAATCTTTGTAGACCTCGCCCCTCTCTGTCACCTTAAGTTGACTACCCTCCATGCAGAAATCGAAAGTCTTCTAATCCATGTGAACGATTCTTGTTGCCGGAGCCGAAAACTTCTTCATCGGAATCATCTTCTCACCTACAGCTCTCCCTAGAATTACCTCGTTCCTATTTTAACTCTTTAATCATAGGCCGATATATTTTAAGCAGCGGGATAGGAAGAGTTTACTCTGAGAATAAGCACTCGTTTTCATGAATTATCCTTAACTATCATAATGAGATGATGCTCAGCTCTTTGCTTAGATTGTATATCCAGATACTTGAATAATGTACTGCTTCATTATCCCCGGAAAGCATAAGAAGATAATCAACGGAGAAAACTCCTAGTTCCAACAGAATTTCTCCATTACAAACTATCCAATCTTGTAAGTTTAACAGTTGAATAGCTGCAAAATTCAATGAAGCATTTAACTTGATAGCTTGAAGAACATATTATCAAAGCAAGCAACCTCAGACTTACATTTCCCCAAGCCACCCCAGCCTTTGTTGATGATGCCTCTTTGACCAGTCAGTTCAAGAGCTTCAACAATTATCTCTGTCATTTTCTCTGGATTTTGCACAGGCTGTTAAAAATAAAAATAAAAAGACAATTATAGATGATAAAAAGATGGATCTACTGTTGCTACTGATAAGCTAGGAGGATTATGCAGAATGCTCTCATTTCCCAATACAAATAAAATGGAGAGCATAACCATCCTAACTAATTCTGTAAGTTCAAAACCACCTAGAGTCTTTTTTTAGAGATTTTTTCGTCTTTTCTTAACTTTTTTTTTTTTGTTTTTTAGTTCGATTCCCCTACTTTTCTGGTTCTCATGACGAGAGAAATATAAAATGTATGCCCATTAAGGCTAAAAGTTGAAAAACGTTCACAAAAGACGAAAAAAAGCCACTGAAAAGCCTATTAGATGACTTTTTTTTTGTCTTATCTGAAATTTTCTTTTTCTTGGTTGATTTGGTTTTACCTTTCTAATTCTTCTTGACAAGAGGAATTTAAAAAGTATACTCATTTAAGCTAATACTAAAAAAGTTCACTAGTAACTAAAAAAAGCCGTATAAAAAAAGCTATACCAAAAATTAATGGGACCAGGCCAATAGTTCATTTTGATTTGTAGTTCTAATTGCTCTTAAACAAAATGTTTTGAAACGCGATCGAATTGGAAATAAAAATTGGAAAGGGAATGGTGTCATATGGAAACATGAACTCTACTAGAAAGTTATTTTTTAATATTCTTGTACTTAAGTTGAGTAGTGTTATTATGATTAACATGTGTAATTCAACTTCTAATATAAATACATGTTGTGGTATGAAGTTTAGTTAGAAAACCCTAAACCTATTTCCTAATCCTCCTTTTCTCGTCCTCCACTTCCCTTTCTTCTCTTTTCTTGTCTTCAACCACAAACTTCAACATTTGCCCTTCAATCTGGTATCAGAGCATTTGATGTTGTCCTAAAAGTACTTTTGATAGTGTGGAGAAGATCATTGGAAGCAGTCGGAGGTGCTGCCAGCATCATCTCGACGCTGACATCAGCATCTGAAGGGACACTGGAGAAAGCCGATCATCCAACTTTTATAGCCTCTCTCTCCCCTGATCATCATGGTGATTTTCCAAAATTTTTAGACCCCATCTGATGTGAGTTTTGAATTTTTGAATAAATTCCAAAATATCAGCCCTATTTTTTATCTACAATTTTGCAGACTGTTTGCTGAATTGTTTTAGCCACTAATCCATTTTATATGGTCCAAAACTGAGCCTAGAGGCTGTTTTTTCCTTTTACTTGATCAATTGTTGTGTCTTTCTTTGATTTTGGTTGGTCGGCTGCTTGAGGCACTGTTTATTTTGTTTCTGTAACCTATGTAACTGATAAATGCAATTCTTTTCAAATAAACATACATACGAAAGTCAATCCGCTGACCTTGATAGAATTGGTGGTTCGACATCGATAGGAATCATTGGTTTTTGACACAAATGTGCTATGGTCCTGGTCAATATTGAGGCAATGGTCGGCATCGAGGATGGGTGACAGTGGCATCGTGCAATGGTGGTTGGTGGTTCACCACAAGGTCAAGCTGTGACTTGAATTTGGAGAGAGAGAGAGAGGGTGATGTCATTATCAGTTACTAATGATTTTCCTTCATGGTGGAGTGAGACAACAATAGAGAGAAGGGAAGTTAGAAGCGAGGGAAAGAGAACAGGGTGGGAGGTAAGCATATTGTTCTTTCTGTTTCTGTTCAGGGCACTAATTAATGCATCTGAGGGTAAAGATGTCATATATAGTCAACCACGCAAATAGTTGACTCTCAAGCAACAAGTAATGGCACGAGAAGTTCCTGCCCATTTTTCAAAATCAAGAGGTGTAGCTGCCCAAATCCAGAACCTCTGGAGAGGTTCCTATAATTTTCCAAAAATAGTAATTACAAGAAGAAAGAGCACAGTTTGAAACTCACAAGGCTACCAAATCCAAGGTAAATAGGCTTTTCACCACCTTGAAGCCATTTCACAAGTGAATCTGGTGGTACGTAATTTGAGGCTAGGTCCAGGAAACAAAAACCGACGACGTCAATCCTAGGTCCCCAATCTGCAGACCATAAAACCTATGCATTAAAATGTAATTCCTACAGCAGCAGAAGCTTCTTCAATTAAATAAATAAGGAAATAACAAAAAAATTCACAAATGACTAGTACATATTTAAGGCTCATAGAGTGCCCAGCAGAATACAAAGAGAATGACTGGACTAATAAGCTAATCCTGCTCGAATTTGCACATCATAAATAGAATATCGAGACCGTCCAAGCAAGCCAGAGAGAGAGAAAGAGAGAGCACGGGAAATATAAAGAAACCACTTATTCCTGAACAAGAAAAATGTATTTAAGAATGCTCCAAGGTCAAATTTGTACATGCTAATAAGATTCAACCTAGCATATTAGTGAACTCCCAAATCCAAATTGAAATGTTAGCCACAACACTGAGTGTTAAAACTTAAAACCAAATACTGAGTGTTAAAATCAAAGTTTTGTGGAGTGATCAAATATTCTCTTCTCAGATTTATAAAATACTTCAATGCATGTTTAGACCATTCCACATGCCACACAACAGGTGAGGATCAAGCATTTAGTATTTGTGATTAATTTCAATCACCTACATGTAAAGTAAAAACAACACAGTGGATAAGTATGGTTTAGCTAATTTAACATCCAGGCTAAAGCACAATCAGAAAAAAATGCTCATTTCTCACATACTAGACTACAATAAATTATATGGTCTCAGCGCATTTACTACCATGAAGTTTAAATTCAATGCACAGCTCTGAGCAATAGGGTAAAGCAGTAAACTTTTCATTCCAACCTTCAAGTTCAGAAGCCCACCAACAAAAATAATAATAAATAATAAATAAAGATAAAATAGCCCCTCAAGTTGACTAGTATAAATTAATATGCTAACCGATTTCTCGTAGAATTTACTTAATAGTTTGTAAAGTAATTTTCTGAAGAACATTGTTTGAAGAAACTAAAAAAGAAAATCACAGCTTAGAAAAGGGAAAATGGAGGATGGGAAACAATCAGCCATGATCCCATCCTACATTCCTGCTCTCTGCATATTCTTGAGAGAGCAATCTTAAGATGGGAGTAGGCTAATGAAGTGACTTGTAACCCAGTCATGGTTGTTAAATGTTTATATACGAGTACTTGGACCATTCTGTTCCATGAACCACAAGCAGGTTCTTACCGGTTAATGGTTCAAACAGAGGTCAATTGGTTCTCTAAAGAAAGCGATTTTATATTTTTATTACAAAGGCGGGAATGGAGTCAATTTGGACCATTTCTCGATATTATAAGTCAAACAAGCCAATAACGTTCTTTTGAAATCATTGCTCACACCTAGAACCATGTTCACTTGACAACTTCACAAATCAATTCCTCATGCAAATCCATATGTCAAGAGAAATAGAACAAGTTACTTGTTGAGGATATTTAGTTCAATGCATCGGAATATTTTGTAAATATTGATATTAAGAGGAGCTAACCTAGCAATTCTCTCTCATTCTTCCAATCTCATCCTAGGTGGTTCCTGTCGTGATAGTCATACCAATGGACATGATGAGATAGAAAATGTGATCCTGGTAGCAGCAATCATGTGAATCTTACTGTTCGGTGCACAGGCAATTGATGGTGCTCCAAAACGACATGGCTAGGGTATTTCAATTCACTCGTGATATTGAAAAAGGAAGAGGCAGCCGGTGAGACAGCAGCAGGTCAAGAATACCAAAGTCCACTCTCTGTTTGTGATTAAGTGTACTGGAATACGGCAGAAGGTCTGAGTTGTAGTCGAGTTCGGTTTGTATACATCCAACAGTTACAATTCGTGCGTATCCAGCGTTTTTTGTTTGAGTGTTGAGACAAAATCAAATCAAAGAGATCTCCAATGTATAACCCTTGTTCCGTTATATGGGTTTTAATCGAGTTGTCGTTTTTTTTTTTTTTGTATAATTTGTATGCACTATCATTAGTTCCTGAGGTTCCATTTCCCAACAAGTGGTATCATAACCGCTTTGATACTGCATATTGAAGAGATCAAAGAAAAGGAGAAGAGAAATTTTATAAGTTAGTTTTATGAGAGAGAGAGAGAGAGAGAGAGTTATAACAGTTAATGGAAATGTTCCCCAAGAAGTATTAGATGAATCCAACAAGCATCTCGGGGAGATTGAAGAAAAGGAGAAAGGTAATTTTATAAGTTAGTTTTATGAGAGAGAGACTGTTATAACAGTTAATAGAAATGTTCCTCCGAGTAGTATTAGATGAATCCAACAAACAACATCTTCGGGAGGTTATGGATGGATACTACAAAGGATAACCAATCACAAGAAAGTTTAACCAGAGGTGGCCTCAACAGCCATGTAGAAAGAGGTAATGAAAGAAACTAGAGAATACATGAGGTATTTGGAAGATATGTTTTTCCCTATTTTTCTTCAAGAAATTGTAAGACAGTAACTGCAACCTTTTTTTTTTTCGTTGAGAAAAAGAAGAAACAAACTACTATTTTTTTAGACCTCCAGAATGGCTACACAAGCCCACATGACGTTAAAACAAACTCCCTTTTTTTTGGTTGTTTAGAACTTCAATATGATGTTAAAACAAACTTCATTTCTTTTGACCTCCAGCTCTTCAGAAGTGGCTAGAGTGCTACACAAGCCCACATGTAGGTCAATAATACTTGGGTCACTTGGTTCCCTTTATAAGTTCTATCAAGTATTCTGTAACTTCTATTCCACAATTTCCTTTTCCTTCTTTTAATTTTTATTTCATTTTTT
>JAOTRH010001843.1:0-57591 GCA_034768845.1 Heliamphora exappendiculata
ATATTATAAGAGAAATTGAGTTAAATGCACGATACCATCAACCAATAACAACATGCAAATAATTCTTTCCCGATATATAGGAGATTTGGGATAAAAAAATCTTATTTATTTTTTCGTTTTTATTGAATTTTGCTTTTTTACTTGTAGTCTAGACTTATAATTTTTTATACGTTTTAGATTTATCTTATTATAAAAAATCTAAAAGAAAAAAAATTAAGTAAAAAAAAAACAAATTCAAAAAAAAACTATTTTTAGTTTAAAAAAATACTATTTATCCTTTAGTAAATTCTTTTTAAAACTTTGATAAAAAATATTTTATTTTTAGATTCCACATGGGGCGAGAAGAATTGAACAACTAAATTAATTGTACCAAAACATTTTAAAAGAGTGCGAACAAATTAAAGTAGTAAACTTTATTGTTTTGACCAATTGTAGAATATTTCTTTTTATATATATATATATATTTACAAATATTTCTGTGTGTGAACAAATTAAATTGGATTTTAATTTTTGTCTACAAACAGGAAATGGGTCGTTGGGGTGATTAGTTGGGGGAAACAATTAACAATGCTGCAGGAACGACCAATAATTTTCGCTTTGAAGGGAGAGAAAGGAATTGGGATGTTTGACAAATCTACTATTAATAATTTTTAATTTTTATGTTATTAATTTTAGATATAGGTTATAAATTTATTTTAAATATATATAATTTTTATTATAATTTATAATTATTTTTTTTTGTTTTAACTATTTTTTTAATTTTTTTTATATATATTAATATTTCAAAAAATTAATGAACAGTTCAATTTATATGATGTTTACTAATTTTTATTCAGTATAAGATTTTTTAACGAGTAGGGTAAGATCCATCATCATAAAAGTTTTATCGCGCAAAATTCTTTTGGAACAAAAATATTCTAGAACAGATAAATTTCTCTGTGCCTTTTTAAAATTTGTATAAAGAATACAGATAAATTTATCTGTCTTTTATTAAAAACACGTGTAAAAAATACAGATAAATTTATCTGTCTTATTAAAAGTACGCATAAAGAATACAGATAAATTTATCTGTATTATATTGAAAGTACGTGTAAAAAAACACAAATAATTTTATCTATTTTTTTTAATTGAAAATACGTATAAAGAATACAGATAAATTTAACTGCTTTTTGTAGAAAGCACATGTAAAAAAATACAGATAATTTATCTGTTTATATTATATGTGTTGATATGCAGACAGATAAATTTATCTATTTATATATTAAATAGATGAATATCGAACAGAAAAATGTATCTATTTGTTATTTAAAATAGATAAATTTATCTATTTGTAGAGTATTTTTTTTAAAAAAATACTCAATTGAATTTTATGTGTTAAAATTTTTATTTACGGAATCTTGCACATTAAAACTTATTTTTTAAAATTTTTTATTAAAATTTTTTTAATATATTTTATACAAATATTTACCTATTAAGTTACAATCTAGGAGTGGTTAGGACTATTTTTAATTTTTAAATTTTAATTCTTAATTTTTTAATTGTAGCTTATATAAGAAAGAAGAGACGTTGATTGCAAATGTGACACCTAGAGATTAGTTTAAACGTCATGTTAGATTTGGATGTCAAGAAATCAAGTCAAATTAATGTTGAGTCTGGGGATGAGGACCGAGGGCCCTCACCAAATTCATGTTCTAACTTTTTCTGCTTAGCCTTCACTCTCTAGCTTTTAGGTTAACTATTAGACCGACATTTTAAGCTCTAAAAAAATAATTAAAAAATTTGTAACAAAAAGCTTTTGAAACAAGCGCAATTGTAACAAATATTTTGTGGATTTTTTTTTTTTTGTAAATATTTTAGGATGTGAGAGTTAATTTATGAAGAGGTTTACTAATTTTTGAAAAATTAATTTTATCATTTATTTGTATAAAATCCAATTAAAATCAAAAGAATTAAATCTTATGTAGACTTAATCCTAAATAATTAAATAGGATCCTCGCTACGGTAACATCTAATACAGTGGCATGACTAGAATTTTGCCATTGAAGGGCCAATACTCGTGTATATATATATATATGAGTTTAAAAAATTTAGGGAGACTTTTGCTCCCCTAACCCCCTTGTGTTCGACCCTAATCTAACGGATATATCTCTTAGTTTATATCTAGTATTACTTTTCATTAATAAATGAGAAGAATTTTTACGAAAGAAAAATTATACTGCCACTTCCTTTCATCTAAATACTTTTTTTTTTCTTGCTAGACGAAATTACACTAGAATTCTTGAATATTTACTCAATGTAAAGAATATGAGTGTATTTGAGTAAAAAATACACTAAATGCCCATAAAAATTATTCATAAAACTATTCATAATTTGAAATAAATAATTCAGATTAAATAGTTTGTAACGAGATTCAAAATTTTAATAAATTTAAACAATTTTATTTTTTATTTGTAATTTTTGTTACTATGTATTTTCTTTTATCAGAAAAAGTTAAAATATTTAAATACATAGCAAATTCAATATAAAATTAATCAAAGATGTACAATATATGCAACGGTGGTGTTTGGTATTACTGAAACTAATAATTTATAGATTATAACTTGTAAGAGAAATTATTAGCATTTTATAAAGATTATAGTTTGTAGCTCGCAGTTGAAATATAAAAAAAATAATTATAAATTATAATATATTGAAGTTGTGATTATTTTTAAAAAAAAATTTATAATTTATAATTAAAATTAATAATAAAAAATTAAAAATATTTAAAAGTAATTTTGCCAAACACGACACCCCAAATGTGACACATTTGGAAAGGGATCGAGAAAAAAGAAGAATAGAAGTGCGAAAACCATTTCCTTGC
The DNA here is from genome assembly GCA_034768845.1 of Heliamphora exappendiculata. Taxonomy (NCBI): domain Eukaryota; kingdom Viridiplantae; phylum Streptophyta; class Magnoliopsida; order Ericales; family Sarraceniaceae; genus Heliamphora; species Heliamphora exappendiculata. Next base: position 2,861 of record JAOTRH010001843.1, read on the forward strand.
GACAGAAATGTGAGAGGAAATAAAGGTCATCTCATCTGGTCTATGTGGGTTTTCAAAATCCAAATCCAAATCAAATGGCGGAGAGGCATATGCGGAGGAGGGAGAGGAGGATGGTCCCTGATACCGAGGATTGATTAAGACTGATGAGTGATGATGGCGGCAAAATCAGGCCCATAGGAGAAAGTATTAATTATTACGTATTAGTATTATATTAGAGGTGTTTGATAAAATTATTGTTAATAATTTAATTATAAATTATAATTTTAAAAAAAAATTGTGAGTGTTTGATACATATTGAAATTTATAACTGAAATAGAAAAAAATTTAGTTATAATTTATAACAAAAATTATAGGTATTTAAAGTAAATTGTAATTTATAACTAAAAATAGTAACATAAAATCAAAAGTAGAAACTAAAAATTTGGCCAAACATTCTTATAGTATGCTTACGTCGTATTTTTATTTAATTATGTAATAAAAGATATTTTTGCATAAACTAACGTTGATATATTTTTATTAGATAAATAAGAAAAAAAAGTAACCATTTAATGCGTATTGCATATTTTTATTTGTTAAAAATAACGCGTAAATAATATTTTATGATATTTATGGAATTACTTAATAATTTTTCAGGAAAAAGAGCGATATGTGAGGGGAAGCAAAGAAAATAACGTGAAACTAAGAGAGCAGTTGGCCTCGTGGCCACATCATCGGCAGATCTTACACCAAATTTTGAGAAAAAGTTTTTCATTTTTAGGACCACCAAGTACAATATTGACCACTGGACCAGAAGGGTTGTTCTGTCTGCATGATTTTGGTGACAAATATGGAATGGGTGAATGGATCTATAAGATTTTCTCAAAATGGAAATGCCACCTAAGCACCAAGTCGGTTGGATATAGAGAGAGAGAGATATAAACGAAACTTTGTAAGGTTATTTGGATTTACTTGATGTGTGATTTACGAAATACACAATTAAATTTGAACTATTCAATTTAACTTGCTCAAACCGAGCTTAAGCTAGTTGCATTGAGACATAGACGGACCGAATTCGATAGAATCTTTTGTTTCGAAAGTTTTATGTAAATAATGTTACCAATGTAAAAAGTTTCTAAAATATGTTACTATAATTTAAAATAAATATAGTTTAAATTCACTTAAAATGCAGTTTACATAATACACATGCAGATTTAAACTATTCAATTTAAACAATGTAAAAGTTTATGGAAAACTTTTAAAATGTCAAATCTTACATATATACAGTCTTAATATATAAAAAAAATCATTAATTACATATTTTTTTTTTATAGATATTAGAATCTGAAGACATAATTTAACAAACTTTAATGTATTAGCATAGAAGTATAAAAAGATTTCTAAATATAGGTTCACATTCCAGATGAGAGATTTATTTCTCTGTAGAGTCCTCTTGATTGTGAATGGGCCTTTCAAGTTTTATACTTTTACTAGACAATGAAGAGCAAATGGGAAATGCAGACATTATATACTGATCAGGTCTAGCAATCCATTTATTTCCAAAAGTATATCTATATTTGATAGGTCATTGGGTGTTTGTAGGAGTTGATTTCCCCAAGGGAACTGAAAGAGTACTTTATTGTAAAGTTTCTCAATTATTGCTCCATTTTGTTAGTTGTACAACACTCCTATCTATCTATCTATCTATCTACTTATATGCCTATGCGTTAATCAAGGGCAATCTTGAATTAATTATTGTAATAGATTCAACTATTTTGACACGGTGACGTTAATTAATGGGTTAGAATAGTTCTTTTTAAAGAAAAATCATCAAAGGAAAAAACAAGTTGAATTTGGGTTTTCACCTCAATTTCCAGTTGATTGACCAAATCATAAGTTTCTTTTTTACCAAATCCTAATTTTCTTGTTTTCATAGGGATGTTTATTCCAAAAATTATATAATTTTCTATTTCAATACATTGATAATCATTGCATCATATGTGAAATTTTTAGATACAAAAATCTCTAAACATATTTAACAATATTTATTATATTGAAACAACGAACATATAGTTTTTAAAACATGTGATCTCTTGCCTATTTTTTGTTCTTGACCTAGGAATAAACTGTCTACAATATTTTTAGAGAGAAATAAATATTAGTCACTTGGTTAAACTAAACATAGGTTAATTTTTCATTTTAGCGTAAAAGGAAAGCTGGTCCAGGGTAGATTAGCTTGTAGAATTGTTTGGTTTTACATTTAGTACATGGTCGATGGGAGACGGAAGAGGGAGATGGGAAAAGAGAGAGATATGATGAGAATGTGGTGTTTGTTTTCCATCTTTTATTTTATCGGGCCGGAACAAAGAAATTTTTTTTTTTTAGAGAAGATGCGAAAACTAAAGATGAATGGGGATTTGAGAGAAAATCAAGAAAGTACTACTCTGTTCTTATTACTTTCTATACACGAAATACATATATTTATACAAGTATCTTGTACACAATTAGATCTAAATAACAAATACAGCTGTATACAACTGGTATTTACACAACGGTACTTAACTGATTAACCGACTAAGCCTTGGCTTGAGGCTTGAGTTTCTATTGCTTGAGTCTTGGCTTGGGATCCAGATTGAGTTGTGTTAACATCCCCCCTCATGCTAAGTGGTCGGACTCGCAGCTTGGAAAGAAGAAAATGAAACCGAGAAATAGAAAAAGGTTTTGTAAAAATATCAGCTAACTAATCTTGGGACGAAATGCGTCAAAGCTCAATTAATTTGTTAGCTACCTTTTCTCGAACAAAATGATAATCCACTAAAATTTATTTCGAACGCATCATGAAAAATAGGATTTTGAGCAAGACCTGTGGTAGATTTATTGTTGCCCCAAAGAAGAGGAATAAAAGAAGAAGAAAGACGTAAATCAAATAGTAGAGCATTTGAAGCCAAGAAATTCCAGCAGTGGTTTGAGCTAAAGCTTGATGTTCAGCTTGGGTGGACGACCGAGTTGCAGTTGGTTGTTTCTTGGCAATCTAAGAGATTAGACTAGTACCTAAGAAAACACAATATCCAGTGGTTGATTTTCGGTCAAGAAAATTTCCTACACAGTCTGAATCACAAAAGGCATGGAGATTGAAAGAATTGGGAGTTAATGGTAGGTCAATGGAAAGAGTACCTCAAAGGTACCTGAGTATACGTTACTAAAATAAGTGAGCAACTGTGGGATTGTGTATGAATTGACATGCTTGGTTAACAACTAAAGAGAGATCAGGTTTTGTAATAGTTAGATATTGTTTACGTGGTTTTGTAATAGTTAGATACGTTTAACTAGAGAGAGATTAGGTTTTGGATAAATATAGGAAGTTCTGTCTTTAGTCTTTTATTTGATATTGTCTTATTTTTTATTATTATTTTTTGTTGATATCATAATATATATAATATATAAAGACATAGCGGGATAAGCATGATAAATTACCTTCATATCTATCCCATGGGTGTATATAAAAAATTGCTGCAACTCCATAAACACATTCTTAGTTTGGATGAATCACATAACTTCTGTCTTTTATTTGTGATAGTCTTTTTTATTTGTTTATTATTTTTTGTTTCTACCATAATAGAACATACATAGAGATAGCTGGATAGGCATCATATATAAATTACCATCCTTAGAGAGACAAAGAAGATATACATTGAAAGAATCAAATCAATAAAGGTGACTAAAGAAGAGCTTTGTCAAGAAAAGGTGATAAATAAAGTTAGGTAAAATGGCGTAAAAAAATCTGGTCAAGAAATAGGAAATCAAAGTGAACCTTCTTGTGCTACATAAATTTGCCTAGCTAGTTGTACTTTTCCTAAGTCTTACCATTTCCACAAATCACCCAATTTATTTATCCATCATTTCTTCCTAAGATTCTGTCTTCCTTAGATTCTCTCCCTCTCTTTCTCTCTCTAATACACAAATCTCTCTTATAAATATTCCATAATGATCTCCACCTCTCCCATAGCTTAAAACTCCTCTCCCTTTGTCCTCTTCTTCTTCTTCTTCTTCTTCTTCTTCTCTCTCTCTCTCTCTCTCACTAAAACCCCATAGAAAAGCAATATGGTGGTGGCCACTCCAATTCAAATTGAAAGTGAGAAACTCCAAGAAGTTGAGCTTCCAATCATTGACCTTTCGGTTGAGAGATCAGAGGTTTCAAAGCTCATTGTAAAAGCTTGTTCAGAATTCGGTTTCTTTAAAGTGATCAATCATGGTGTCCCTGAGGTTGTCATCGGAAGGATGGAGGAAGAAAGCTTGGGGTTCTTCGCCAAACCGGCCTCCGAAAAACAGCGAGCCGGGCCGGCTAACCCTTATGGCTATGGAAGCAAAACCATTGGCTTCAATGGAGATGTTGGAGAGGTTGAATATCTTCTATTCAGGACCCACTGTCACCACATTTCTCAGACTTCCAAAACAATCTCCAATGACCCCTTAAGATTCAGGTACCGACATTCGTAACATTTTCATATGTAATACATCCAATCCTTCTTATGCATATATTCATATTACTGTATCGATAATGGTAATACAGTTATATATTAATTGATGTCAAACGGTATTGCTCTATACTGTATCTGAAGTTGATCGATGTCGAACTGTATAAACCAATATTGTGTTAGAAGTTTAAAATTTTGATACAGTATTAATCGATACGATACATCGCATTAATATTTAAAACCCATATATATATATATATATATGTATATATATTTTGTCTGTTTGATTAGTCCCGAGCTTTACATCTTCGTACAGATTATTTAAACTGTAGTTTTTTCGGCAAGGGTCGTGTCAGGGGCATACAATATTTTTTTTTAAAGTTCATATTGTTTAAGAGAATTCTTGGTTCAACCTAAGGGTTTAAAAACAGGCTGGTTCGATCCGGCCGTGATTCAAGCGGTTCAAGTTTGGTTTGAGCCTTATAAGCTCCCGTTAAAAGTTTAAGCCAGGCCGAACTTTATTATTATTATTATTGTTATTATAAGTTTGTTAGTTTATTAGTTTTTATAATTTATAATTTATAGTTTATTAATATTTTTATTAGTTATTACATATTATTTATATATTTATTAGTTATATTTATAAGTTTAAAATTTATTTATTTTTTAATTTTTAAGTTTATACTTTATACTTTATAAGTTTAAAATTTGAAGTAACTAACTTAAAAACTAAATTATCAAATAATTTACTTTAAATTGAATTTAACTTTTTGATTCAAAATGCAAACAAATAAGAAAGCTAGTTGCCTATGCTGCCTTTAGACTAAACATCCTCATTCTAAAATAAAAACGTTACACAAAAATCAAATATCACATTAATTTTTTATATACAAATAATAACATTCAAATTAAGTATCAGTGATAAATGTTCCATGTGCACCTAAGAATTCTCAAAAGGGATTTTGATATTGTCTTTTGAAATTTCTTAATCTAAAACTTTGAAAAGATATGTCAAGCATCTGTTAACGTATAATATATATATATATATAGTTACAGTTATATATTGCAGTGGTACTGCTTGCTCACTGACGGATCAAGGGTTGGGTCGTTGGGCCGAACTGCATGTCTCATATTGAACAAGCCCACGGGCTCAAAAGCGTAAGCTCAAACTCGAAAAATTTGTATTCGGGCTCGGGCCAAGCCGAGCTTTTTTTGAGCCAAGCCAAACCACACAGTACTGAATCTCGTGCTGCCCATGATCCCCCAGCCGTTTTTACACCTTTAGTTCAACTTCAACCATACATGCCTAGAGGCTAGCTCTTAATACCACATAAGCTGATATTACTCAATTCAATAAGTTAATGAACATTGCATTTGAAATATAAAAATACTAATCACTTTTTATTAAGCAGTAGATAATAAAGACAAGTATAATTTATTAAGTTAAATATAATTTATAGATATTTATGTTAAATATATTAATATATATAAAAGTGATAGGTTCTATTTTTAAAAATATATTGATATTAAAAAAAATTATTCCCATTAATATATTAATCAACACTCAATTAGTAGTGAACAACAAGTTGCATTAAAATATAAATATAAACATGAAATATTCTATGGCCATTGATTTGTTCCATTAGCAAATGTCCCTGGATCCGATAACACCACAAAAACAAAAAAACAAAAAAAAACAAAAAAAACAAAAAACAACTATCATTTCCATATATATAATACTAATTTCTAGCTTTGGGTTCTTTATTTTTTTTCTCCACATACTTTGTGTAATGCCAAGAAAAATGAATGTATTCACCTATGATAAAAGTGGATGAATAATATATACTTTTATTTTATTAAAATAATATAAATTTTAAGGTATAAAAATCATATTAATTTATATATGTATATATTTAATTTGGTTTAATGTTTTTTCCATAAGATAGTTAAGTCTTATTTCTCGAGATTAACTAATGAACTATTCAATTTTTTTAATTGTTCGATTATGTGTCTTTGTGCATATAATGAACAAAATAAATAAATAAAATAATTTTTTATTAATAAAATATAAAAAATATATATAATTAATTCCCAATTTAAAATCTGTGTGTTGTAGTCATGATTTTAAGATTTTAATTAATAATGCAATCTTACCGACATAAAATTATGAACACCTCGTACAAATCTTAAAACAATCATAACAATTAAGGTAAATTAGGATGATTTCACTAAAAAAAAAAAAAAATCAATAGACACGTGTTGGTAGACGGAGCATGGAGGACTGAGACTCAGGGGAGGCTTGAGGAACACGGTTCGTATATTTCTCGAATAAGGTTGGTTTTGTGGTACAAGATGATGAAGCATGACATATGTGCTGGACAGTTTGGTTCCCTCTCTCTCATGCATTCATAGAGGAATTTACCGTCACCCTCTCCAAGTGTGGGGCGCTCTATATGCACACCTACGTCTGTTACAATTAGGGAAAATTTGATGTGATATTTTATTATTTTTTTTAAAAAAAACATAAATTAATAAATTCAATGTGTATATATATCCTTATTTATTTGGTGGACGTGCATATAATTATTTCTTAATTTATGAGTATAGATTGAGGGTGGAATTATAAGTGGAGTAAGAATTATCGTGATATAGGAATTTATAATTATATAAGAATTAGAATTTTAAAATTAAATTATAAATAAGAATTTTAAGAGTTTTAATAGTTGTTTGGAGATTAAAATTAAATAAGTAGAGATGTAAGAAAAATAAAAAAATATTAAAAATACTAGAGTGACATTTGAACGAAAAAATTGAATCCTTTTTAGATATTAAGATTTAGGTGTCAAGTTTTTTCATGATTTTGATCTCGTATTTGTATACTCTATAAAATATAAGATATTATCTAATGAAGTGCGATAACCATTATATATAGGTCTATGTTATTCATTTTCATAGTACGATAGATAATAGATTAAAATTATATAGATTTTTATATAAAATATATTAATATTTATGATGTAGAAGAATTCATGTAGGTGATTTTAATTAATTAAGATGAAGACTTAGGGCTTGATTGAAAATTTTTATTTTTTAATTTTTTAATCTAAAAATGTTAAAAATTTAAGATTATTCGTTTGGCAAAAAATAAAAAAACTCAAAACTCTAAAAATTAAATCAAAATATAAATTTTTAGAATACTATATTCAAACTCAGACCAAATTTAAAATATAATAATATTTTTTATTTATAACTTATTTACTATAATTATCAACTACATATAAAATAAAAAAATTACTTTTATATTCAAATAGTTTATTTTTAAAAAAAAAAATAATTTAAAAACTTAAATAACAAATATTTTATTTTGAATTTAGTTAAAAATACGAAAAAAATAATAATTAATTTTTAAGCTAGACGTCATTTCAGTAGTCAAATATTCAAAAGGAAAATAAGTGAGCAGATGGACGTGAAAATACAGAGCAGTTCATCATTGACGTACTATACCAAAGATTGACAGAGGCTAGAAGGCTAGATGTACCTCACACACAGGGCTGGTCCCATCAAATCAAGAGATGAAACAGTATCTAGAAATATCCCAGATATGGAGAAAATAATCTTTGGGCTCAACTTTTTGTCAAATGAAGCAACCCAAACATGCCTGTTTGGATAGTTTTAATCTTTAACTTTTAAAAAGTTTAGTTTTTTTTTGAAATAAAATAAAATAAAGTAAAAGTATTTAAAATAATTTTTAAAAATAATTACTAAAAAAAAAGATGAAGAAAAAAATTTAATTTTTTTAATTTTTTTAAAAGTAGTACAAACTTATTATGCAAAACAAACTAATTTAAAAATTGAGTTTTTTAAAAAAAACCCAACATTTTTTTTAGTGATCTACAGGTTGCCAAACCTATCACCCGCGTCACTCCAATTTTGAGTAACTGATTATTTTATTAATTTAAATACTAAAATTTATTATAAATTTTGCAGTACGGTTTGTGGTTTGAATTAATAAAAAAACATGGGCTTTTCGTCCATCTTAATAAAATTTTGATTGGTTGTCCAGTTCAAAAGTTTGTGTTTTTTCAATTTTAGATAAAATATTAAATTATATTTAGAGTAAACTGTTTGATAAATTATTATTTTTTATTATTTTTTAAAAATTGATTAATACATAAAAATTTTAAAATTTTTATTTTTATTTTAGTTCCAATTGGAATGGATTACTTTTATATGTAGTTTATTATAAGTTATCAAATAAAGATGATACTCTCTTTTATGATAAGGTGTGAGTTTGATTATAATTGTCTTTTATAACAAGTTGCGAGTTTGATTATAGTGTTATAAGTATAGTTTTAATTAACGATGGCGTAAAATGGTCGTAGTGACACGATTTTAGAATGTAATGACTGTAGTATAACGGTAGTGGTACTCGAAGCTGTGAATTTTTTTATTTTTTGCACAACTCAATAAGAAATAACTTATTTTACATGTTTTTATTCTATTAGTATATTTATTAGAATTTAAAATAATTTTTGTTAAATTTTATTTATTTTTTAGACATGATTCAATATATGTTATATTTTTTACTATATAGTCTAGTTCAAATTAATTAATTAGTTTTTCTAGTAATTCATGAATTTATGTATTGTTAATTCATAATGCACTACTTAAATATATATCATTTAAGTTTTTAATAGTTGTAAAATATTATATGTATTAAAGCACAGTAGTTAATTTGATAATTAAACTTTAATTTTAAATTTACTATTCCCAAGTTTAAATTGTTGTTTGAATTTTGATTTATGTAGATCTAGTATTTTTTTTGGAGGAGGTTGTAAACAAACAAGAATCTTAAATAATTCACTTAAAAATAAAACACTTAAGCATCATGTTTTCTATCTACTGTCGAGCATAATAAAAAATTAAATTCATAAAAAGTGGATCTTTAAAAAATATAAACTTTATATCAAATATGTTTTTTCTTTTTTGGCAAATATAAATTTTAAAAAACTTATCAAAATTAGAAGAAAAATGGAGGTGTTTGGCCAAGCTTTTTAACTTAGCTTTTAACTTTTTAATACTAATTTTAATTATAAATTATAATTTTTTTAAATACTCACAACTTCTGTTATAAGGTACAATATATAAATTATTAATTTATATAATTTCAAACAACCACAATGAATGTTTACCATTCAAAAGTTAAACACGAATGGCAAAACTAATCGATTGTTGTGAAATTAAAATTTCAGCCAAATCTTGCCATGCATAAGTAGTATTTGACTTATTAGACTATAATAAATAATTTTAAGTTAAAAATAATAAAAAACGTAAAATTCATTGATAAAAAAATGAAACTAGAAAATTCACAGCTTAAAATCTTATTACACAAGCCATAATGGTTGCAACGATAAAATTTCGGTCAGTTTCGACCGTTATACTACCGTTACAATCGTTACTGAAGATGTAACGATTGTTATACTTGTGAAGTTTTTTTTACACCAAAAAAATCCAATCGAAACAAGTAACCATTGTTATACTTGTGATTCTATTTCTACTGTAATACTATTTATGTGCTCCTACCTTTTTCTTTTCCTTTTTTAAATATAAAATTATCAAAATATCTCTAAACCCAAACCTTCAACTATTATATTTTTCATGCTGGGCTACCACGAGAATGGCGTCCTGCTGTGAGTAATTTACAGCAGGGAGAACTGTGAGCTTAAAAAATATTTTATTTTAGATTTTAAAATTTAATTAAAATTGTTTATTATGTTTAAATTGTTGAACATCTAATCTTTATAAAAAAAATTAAGTTAAACGGTCATCAATATCTATGTAATTAGAGTACGTTTGTTTTGAAAAAAATTAATTAATTTAATAATATTTTGAAAATAAAATTTTAATCAAATGTATCCGGATTATATGATGAACAATGTTCAATTGATTTCACTTTATACGGAGATGAGATTACGTACTTGACAATTACAACATAATAAATAATTTAAATTAAGATTTAAAACTTAAAATTTGAAATAAAATATTTTTGAAGCTCACAGCTCTCCCACCCTACTGTAAATAACTTACAGCAGGACTCCTTTCAAGGGCCACCACGCAAACTCTCTTCTGTAATCCTTCCCCCCACCCCTAGAGTACTTAGATACATTTATGGTGTAAATAGAATTAGACTCAGAATTAGTGATTTAATTTTTATTTTTTGATTTTTTAGTTTTTTTAACAAATAAGTTTTATTATTTTTATTTTTTATTTTTATATTTTTAGGCAAAAAGCAAATAAGTTGAGGTTGACAATCAAAGCCTAAATAATAATAATTATTTAGTACTCTTAAAATATTTTGCGTTAAAATATTTTGTGTTAAGTTTACGTAGTATTTTTATTTAATATGATAATAATAAATTTTATGATAGAGACATAATAATTCACATTTGTAAAATAATTAAGAGATAAAAAAATTACCAATATTACATAAATTATAATTATTATTTATAAAAAATAACAAATAGCATCATGTGCATAGTATTTTTTTTTTAAAAAAAAGAAAAAATCTAATAATTGGCTTCCATCTGGCTGCACAAAAAGTGTGGCACTGAAAAACATTTCAGACCTAAACCTAGATCTAGGCCTAGACCCAACTAAGTATGTGTGTGTGTGTCTCTCTCTCTCTTCTCTGTCTATGTCTCTGTCTCTGTTTCTCTCACAGTGTGTGGTGTGTGTGTGTGGGTGGGGTGACAGCTCTGCAGTGAGTGGTTACATAGAGGCAGTGAGGGGTTTGGCGTGTGAGATTTTGGATCTGATGGCAGAGGGTTTGGGGGTTCCACACACATCATCCTTCAGCAACCTAATCAGGGACGTCGATAATGACTCCATCATCAGGCTCAATCACTATCCACCGCTCATCATCGACAGCTTGATCGATAGGGACACGTCACCATCCTGCTTTCATCATCTTCATTATCTTCATCCTGATCATCAGCAGCTCCATCACCCTCAAGCTAATAGCAGCAGCACATCCAGGCCGACTGATAGGATTGGTTTCGGAGAGCATTATGACCCTCAGATCTTAACCATCTTGAGATCCAACGACGTGGCTGGCCTCCAGATATCTCCCCAGGATGGAGTCTGGGTCCCAGTTTCTCCTGACCCCACCGCTTTCTTTGTTAATGTTGGTGACGTCTTACAGGTGCTCTCTCTCTCTCTTTCTCTCTCTCTCTCTCTCTCTCTATATATATATATATATGTATACCCTTCTCTTCCATTGATAGACAATAGAATTGAAACTGGAAGTGAAATTAAATGAAGTCAGTAAATACTGTCCACTACAGATTTCAGAGTTCAGAAAATTAAATTGATTGATCAGTTATGAGGGACTTGTGTCACTTCTCCATTAAATTTTTTAAATTTTTTAATCAAATTGAGTTCAATTATAATCGTTAAATTATGAGGTGTTTAGGGGAGTTTTGGGGGTCAGTTTTCAGATAATTTTAGAATAAATTATAATTTTTTTAAATATTTATAATTTCTGTTATGAATTATTATTATTTTTATAATTAATTAATTTTAACTATGAGTTAATATATTTAACAAGTATTTATAATTTTTATTATAAATTATAATTTATAAATTATTAATTTTAACAATTTCAAATACCACCAATATAATTTAATAACAACAAAAAAATTAATATTAATATATGAAATATGATAATCGGTTTTCATTTCACCGTTGAATAATAAGCCAAAATATATAAATAAAATTTCTTGATATTTGTAAAAAGTAATAAATTTTACTTTTTAAAATATATTAATATTAAAATATTTTTTTATTTACTTATAGTCCACTGGTTAGCATTACCCTCAATATATTTGTATGAATAAAAGTTATTATATTTTAATAAAAAAAATATGCCAATTATATCGTCTAAGTAAATAATAAATAAGAAATATATATATATATATCTTTATTATATATAAAAATAATAGGTACTATCTCTAAAAATATATTAAAATTAATTTTTTTTATCCTCATCTCTTTATTATTTATCACCCTACCAACTAAACATTGCTTAGGATATGACCACTTTATGAATATGAGTACAATATACTAAAAATATTGGGTGTATTTGAAAATAGTATGTTGGTAGTTTTTAAATTTTTACTATTAATTTTATCTATAAGTTATATATATTTTTAAATATTTACAATTTTAACTATAATTTATAATTATTATTTTTTATTTTAATTACAAATTATAATATTTAATTACTAAACACTCACAACTTCTATTACAAGTTACAATTTATAAGTTACTAGTAATAATTTTACAAAACACCACTATTATTGATGTGCCATTAAATGATGTTTGGCAAAACTAATACTACTAATTTTAATTATAAATTATAATTTTTTTAAGTACCGACAACTTTTACTGCAAGTTAATTATAATTATTTTTTATTTTATTTTAATTATAAATTATAATTTTCATTTCAAATTATAGTTTATAATCAACTAATTTCATCAATCCCATCACCACAAAAATGTCTATTAAACTTTCGTGGGGATTTTCTCTTTTATAAAGTTCTCCGGTGAGTTTATACGGATCGAGGGGTGAGACACAACACCTCGATGTTCCCCAAATTGAACCCTTTTTCGCAGTTTTTATGGAAGAATTGATTTCCTTGCAGTCTGCGGACATTTGGGACGTGTTGGGTCTACTTTAATTTTATTTAATAATTTAATTTATTTATTTTATTGTATTTGTTGTATGAATTATTAATTTTAAAATTAAATTAATATAATATTTATAAGTGGATAAATAAATTATATTTTTTTTAAAAAGTAAAAAATTTATTTTTCAAAAAAAATATAATTTTTATACCCTAAGAGTAATAAAATCAACTATTTGAATCATTAATGCCCACTAATTAGTGCCCTATTGAACTGCTTAATTAATAAATAAATAATATATTAATATTTGTGTAAATATTAATATATCTGAAAATATTAGATTCAGCGGTGAAGAGTTTATTAATATTTTAAAAAATTATCTTGATTTATTTATTAATCAATGAGTGTCCACTAGTTCAGTAAATATTTTTTAGTCGAGTTGTGTATTTATAATTTAAATTATTTATCATGGTATTCATTGAATTCAGTAGCAATTCTAAATTTTTTTATCAATAGAGTTATTTAAAAATTATAAAATTATAATTTTTACATTAGATAATAATTAATCATATGCAATTAATATAATATAAATTAAATTTAACATATAAATTAATAGATAGAATACCGCTTGAATATAGTTATACTATTGTTTCAACAAAAAAATATACTTAAAATTTTTACAATTATATTTGACGAGATTTTATATTTTAAAATTTGTATATAATAACACGTTATCAACAATATTAAAAATATAATTTTTAATACATGAAACAAATCAATTATTGAATCAAACCACGTAAAGAAATAACTTTGTATTCAACTTTATAAAAATATTTTTAATTAAACTCTTAAAATTGTATATTTATAATTGTATAGAATATCTCAACAATAGTTATATAATTAAATTTATAATTTGTAAAAAAATTTATCGTCATGACTTTTAAGAACTACCAATGTATAATCTGTGTTTGAAATAAAAATACTTAGAGTAGTAATCTGGTGCAATGCGTTAAAATTAATTATTTGGTGTTTTTCTATTATTATGTGTCAATTAAGGTGTTTTTATATTATCATGGAATCAATTATAATTTTTTAATGGGGTCAATTATACACTAATTAAAAACAAGTATAATAATGACAATAATAATTATTTTTGATAGGTCAATTGACGGCCATAGTCCACCATGTGGAGTCGCCTATGATTGAATTGATGATTCAAAAAAATATAAAATTGATCAAATATCAATAGCAATGCTATTGAATTTTATTTGTAGATTTAATTTTAAGGATTACATTTACAATAAATTATTCAACATAAATTTATTTTAATTCTCATGCTTAATAATATTTCATTAATATAATTATTTATATAAATAAATTATTCAATAAAAAATTAAATTATGAAAGTATATGAGCCAAAAGCAGCGTTGCTCAACTTGGATTGCCAACTCGGACAAGGGCCATTTCCGGTCTGGTTACGCAATTTCTAGAGTAACTCCTTGAGATCTGTAAAGGGTACCAATCAGTTTTAAGCATATACCCATGTACCCTTTTCTTTTAACAAAGTAGAAATCATCAAACTGCTGATAAAAATAAAGTAGTGCTATTAGTAATAATGCATATACAAACAAAACAGCTAATCACTGACCAATCTCAAAAAATTCATCTATGTCACTCATTACATGTTACAATTTCTGAATACATAAAGGTTCTACACTTAATCAATGGCTGAAATAATTTTTTGTGCAATTTGTGGTTGATCTTCTGTGCATAAAATATTTTTCTGTAAATTGCAGTAATACATATATACAGACAACCACCCACATGTCCTTTTTGCTTAATTATGAGGGGTAAAAGAGAACTATCAGCTTTTTTTTTTTGGGGGGGTTGGTTTAATCGAAGAACCCCTCAAGTGAAGCCCCTGAAATTCACTCCGAAAAAGGTAACCTTCTGGATACCAACAACCACTTACAAATTATAAGTATTAATTAAGTAGAATCCTTCCAAAACTAAAGTTACAACATACCATTTCAAATTTACAATTATTTTCAGCGACAATCTTAAACTGTTGAACTAATAGACGAGTTAATGTTACAACATTTTATTTCTTGACTCAGTTCTTTTGACAAAAATGACAGTATTATGTGAGCATACGAAACTTATCAAAGCTGTGGCACCATTTTTTTTTTTGAAGGCCATGACAAATGGGAGGTTCGTGAGTGTGAGACACAGAGCTATTGCCAACTCATACAAGTCCAGAATGTCAATGGCGTATTTTGGTGCACCACCGCTCCATGCAAGGATCACCTCCCTACCAGAGTTGGTCACTCAGTGCACACCATCTCTGTACAGACCCTTCACGTGGGCCGAATACAAGCAAACAACGTATTCTCTACGCCTTGGCGATTCTCGTCTCAACCTTTTCAGAAGGCAGGAGCAGGAAGATGATGGTGATGCAACTGCTTGATGATCAAGATAGAGATTCACAACACCAATTAAGCAAGCTTGAAACTTTGATATTTGTATCAATGCTGTTTTTAATTTTCACCCCTAGCCCTAGGGTGGGGAATTTTGCTTTATAATGTTATATTTCCACTTCCAGCCCAGAGTTCTTGCTCATGGCTAGAAGAAGTTATAAAAAAAAAAAAAAAAACCTTAGTTTGCCAGTGTTATTTTACCATCAACATTGCAATTCCTCTTTGAATGCAGGATGTATTTATGTTGTAAGTTTGAGCACCAACTCAGGATATGGATAATTGGTCTATGAGCGCTGACAGGTTTTATCTGGTGGTGCTGTGTTCTGAGGGTTTTGAGTTGGCTGCTTTGGGGTGCTGTGTGCTGATAGCTGTGGTTTTGTTGGGGCTGTAATGCTATGTTTTTGGGAGTCTCATGGATGCATCTGTCTGGGGGATGATGGTTGCTGAGAATTGCTGCCTAATGGAATAGTTGTCTGCTCCTATGGGGAATACTCCCTCAGTCTGCCGTTTGATGTGAATTGCTGCCATAAATGAACCGAAAGAGGGCAAATTGGGGCGGCCGCCTCTCTAAAATTTTGAATAAATTCACTATTATAATATTATTAGTTCAAAATATTTTATAATTAAATAAGTTCGTCGCTCGAATTTTTTTTAAAAAATTTAATATGCATTTTCTTAAAAATTTACAAAAATAATGTCCCTTTTAAATTAAAATCTTGCGTGACTGCTATGCCTTTTGAATAGCTGTTGGAGTTTGTTTGCTATGTAGTTTTGGTCACCACTGAAATTATGTCCTATAGCAGCGGTTATTACCGTCACTATAGAGGTCTAAAACCGCTGCTAAATGTCTCAGCTGTTTACACCGGCGGTTTATAAACCGTCGCCCAAACTGTTAGGAGATATCCGTCGGTGTAGGGTTTTAGCGACGGTTTTTAAGGTCGCTGGTATAGCAATCTTTTCCCCAGCAGTGGATATTGCAGCGGTTACGGTGCTGGGAAAACGCCGTTGACACTTTAGTAATACTCTGTAGCGACGAATTTTAGACGTTGCTATTTTCACCACAAAAACCAAAATCGCTGCAATAGCCGATGCTTTAGCGGCGCTTTCAACCGCTAGGTAAAATGCCCTGACCACTCTATTAGCGACGTATTTTAAGCGTTGCAATTTTCACCACAAAACCAAACCGCTGCTATTTCTTGCCCTTTAGCAGTGCTTTTAACTGCTAGGTAAAAGCCTTTAAACACTCTATAGCGACGGATTTTAGTCGTTGCTAATTCTACCACAAAAAACAAAACCGTTGCAATAACCTACCATTTAACAGCTGGGTAAAAGCCGTCAACGCTGCTAAAATTTCTTTTAGGTTTCACTTTTAGGTGCTACTAATTCATATTTATATTTCAATTACTAACAAAAATTTTTAATATTTTTTAAAATTAATACTGCAGTACTTACTCTTACGATAAAATACATCTTCTATAATATTCAAATTTTCTAACAATTCGAAATTAAAATGTAAAATTAACAATAATTTCTACCATTCATTACACAAACTTTTCATAATTCAAACTCAAAAATAAATGAAATGATTCAATAAATGTCACAACACTATAAGCCAAAAAATATCATGCCTAAACATAAAAGCATAAATATTCAAAATATTATATTTCAATTTTGCAAAGATCTCCACGAACTAGCTTGATAGATACTTCTGCATTGTCTTATTACCTGCAATACAAAACATGTAATATAATAAGTTACGAATATTCAGTAAAATAAAGATGAATGAATAAAGTATATATTCACAATCTATAAAACATTCAAATTATTCAAACTTGGAATCAACAAAATCAATAAAAAGAATATACCTCGACCGTTATATTCTATTTCATGATTCTCATAAGATGATTTTTGGTGTTGTTGCGGATAAACCTAATTAAGTGGGACACTAGCCTCATCTTAAACCTAAGTTAGACAATAAGTAACTTACATAAATATAAAAAATAAATCTTCATGAAGATTAAAAAAAGCTCAAGCAGTTACTGTTATTGAATTAAAAATTAAAAAAACAAATCATAACCACAATAAAATAGCAATAAAAAGTATACCATGATTTTCATTCATGTTGGTCAAGAAAAAAACATAAAAATGAGTTTTTTCCATTTATTCCCAGATCTCTCTCATCTCTTCTATGTAAGAACATCTTTTGACTTCATACTCAATAATTCACAATCCATTTTAATATCATTAACAATGAAATTACCTTTCCAACATAGTTAGAGATCTATGGGAAGTGATGATCAAACTGTTCCATACAGTGCTTGCATGCAGGGCAATGCTTTGATCAGAATACTCTAATTATCTGCATATCAATCAAACAAAAAGTAGTCCAAATATGTCTTCAGAACTAAATGCATTGAGAAAGTTACATGGATGTTTTCGTATGTTTATCTACTGTAATTTAGCAAGAGAAGAAATTTGTAGAGAAACCTTGTAGGTCAGGCAAAGTTGAGACCAATTTCTAGTCCAAATAAAAGAACTATTCAGATCAATACTCAACAAAGGATCCTGTTAAGTATAAAAATTATTTACTTACCAAAATATTAATAAACAACCATTTACCTAACATCCATTAAACTATAAAGCACTACAAAAAGTGATAGACAAATTTATCATAGCATCACAAAGGACTAAGTTCAATCAACAAAAGTTTCACAAGAGAAATACTCCCGCGTCAAATAGTGAAGGCAAAGCAAAAATGATATGACAACGGATACATATAAGAGTATCATACAGTAATAGTAGTAAGTATAAGATGCAATTCTATCCTGAATGTCACGTAGAATATTCAAATGAAGACCCTATCCTGATAGCCCCACGTCTCACCAAAAAGGAAAAAAGTGCTCCGTTTGTTTTCGACAACAGGTAGTTCCAAAGAATCATCCAGAACACCATTTACATCCCAGTTGTCCGGTAAAATTCTTCAAGTGAAGGTTAGGAGAATAATTGCAGATGCACATAAAAAAGCTATCATGAATTAAACCTGATACTTTGCATAATGACATGAAGATGGATGAGTTAGTGTTACGGAAGAATAGGTTGGTTCCGAGCAACACAGATTCTCAACTATCTCATAATTTCATATAACTCACACACGTAGGAAAAACAGCAACTTTATAAATAAAAAAAACTAAATTTTAGAAAGAGAAATCTATCTTTAACATGTTTAGTTATAAATTCAAAATATCTGAACAAGGTATACAATTTATTAATAAATTAGATGAAATGTCAAAGAATTATACTATTGAATCTATTATGTATTAAATATATATATATCTAAATTAAAATATATCAATAAAGAATATTTATCTTTGAAACCCATTTGGGGGGTCATTTCAAACAACTATAATTAAATAAGAAATTTAAGTCATGACCCAAACAAGACTTGATGTTCAACATTATTGACCAAGAAAAGATTAACATGTGATCTATTAAAGGGATGAAAGAATCATAAAGAATAAAAAACCAATTATACTTAAAGTATCCTTAACTCCGTTCACGAAGCTGTTCACAAATTGATTCTATTGTGTTGTACTCTTAAGTTTTATAAACTTGTACTATGGTATTTAAAATTCAATCAAACTCAAATTCTAAAACCTATTATACTTAAAGTATTCCAACGCCAAATAAGTTTAGGAGTTTTACACGAACTTAAATTCTAGAATATCAAAATAAAAGAAATCTTAACATCACACAACTCTAAACAAACATTGAAGTTTTACAATGATATAAACGGTAAGATATTAAAACAACTCAATTTTTTAACAGCATAAGAATTTTAGATTTACTGAAAATTGACAAATCTACTAAGGACTCAAAATCCTAATAAAATTAAGAACTCTCTACTTAATAACTTAAATTTTTACGCTAAATATAAAGTATATTCACTTATAATTTAGTTAATTTGCTCCAATTATATTTTTTAAACTTACTGTAATCTCTTAATTATTACGTTAGATAACTCCCGTACATTTCTTGTTCAAAGAGAATTTTCAACGTGGGCCTCATTTTTTGTCTACTCTTTTTTTTTGTCCTTTTAATTATTTTATTCAAAATCAAACTAATTGTGTCTTCTTCTGATTATTCCTAAGTCTCATTTCAACGATTGCATCAGTACCAAAAACCTTTTGGATATGCATCAATGGGGAACCAACTAAAGACTCTCTGACGATTAAGTTAATGTATCTCGACAGAGTAGCTGCCAAGTAAAGAATGAAGGCATTTGTGATAATGATATTCAAATCTCTTATGCCTTGCCTTTTTAACCCAATTCTTTTCCCACATGACAAATACATTATGTGCAAACTGTTAGGTCCATATTGTTTTACCTACCATGCAAGCTCACTCGCTTGGGTAAGTCATGCGCCTCTGAGGAGAGGGCCTTTTTTGTCGAAGAACGTCTGAATAAGATTTCGATTGAGCTCGGTATCGTGGGTTGCTCATGCAAAACATCTGAAACGTATTGATCAAAAACATTTGGAGTGTTGAAATTTTGTGAATTCAATTGGCCATTAAATTCCAGAATTCAATAGTAGAATTCGATTGCAATTGAATTGGCCATTCAATTGGCAATTGAATCCTGAAAATTAATACCATTCATTGGCTATTGATTCTCTTGTAACTCCCATGACAGAAATTCTATATAAAGCCGGCTTTTTCTTATTTTCTGAAGATAACAACAACAGCAAGGTGAAGATGTGAGATAGGAGAGATCAAATTCTGATATTACAATTGCAAGCTGTGAGAGGGAGAAAGACAAACGAGGTACGTTCGTAGAAGATTCTTGGTGGTGTTCCAACGAT
Source organism: Heliamphora exappendiculata (assembly GCA_034768845.1). Lineage (NCBI taxonomy): Eukaryota > Viridiplantae > Streptophyta > Magnoliopsida > Ericales > Sarraceniaceae > Heliamphora > Heliamphora exappendiculata. Next base: position 23,333 of record JAOTRH010001843.1, read on the forward strand.
CGTGTCAGCCGTTTTATCCTGGGAGAGTGAGGCTGGTGAAAAACCTACAACACCCTCGGTAGACGGTGAATCATTCTTAAGGAAACTGCATTTACAGGACTCAGTTTACATATTATATTCATGTTATTTTTTTGTATTTCATTTTTTGTAATTTTAATTTATTGTAATTATTAAAAATGAATAAAATGTATTTTTTGGATCACCAAGCATGTTTCTTATGGCATGATATTTCTCCTAACAATCTTAAGAATGATTCAGTTTTAAAAACCTACTCGATTTGAATCTTATTTTCTTATCCATAAAATACAAGTTTATGCTTTTAACATATTATGTGAGTATGTTCAAATTTTTGAATTTAATGGATTCGTTGCAGTATGAGAACATTTTCTTGTTCAGAATAATGTATTCAGAATAATCCAAACCACAGTGGTTGGCTTTTTGCAATCACCGTGTCGCTGTTCTGATTTTGAGATCTGGTCGTTTGTGGCGACACCTTTTTATTTGTATCGACACTTTTGTTAATTTTGGCTGCTTGTGTCGACACATTTTTTGTTGGTGTCGACCCTTTTTCCTCTGTTGGTGTTGTGTATTCTTCGGTGAACCTCTCGATTTATTTGTGTCGACACCTTTCTCTGGTTGTGTCGACATATTTCTCAGTTGGTGTTGGGTTGAAACTCTCGGTTCTTTTGTGTCGACACATTTCTCTGTTTATGTCGACACCTACCTCTATTTGGAACCCTCAATTTTGTTGTGTCAACACATGGGGTGTGTTTGTGTCGACACCTTCGCTGGTTGCTGTTTACGTTGAATCTCTCGGCTCTTTTGTGTCGACCCCTGGGTTATTTGTGTCGACACTTTTGGTGGTTGTGTTGACACCTTTCTCTGTTTGTATCGACCCTCGATTGTTTGTGTTGACACTTTTTCATGTTTGTGTCGACACCTTTGCTGTTTGAGTCGACACATTTTTTACTTGTGTTGGCACTTTTTCTATTGGTGTCAACACCTTTCCTTCCCACTGAGGCCGCTGCCCTCAGACTCTCGCATAGGAGTGCTCCTCCTAGGAACCCCGCTAGGGGGCACGGTTCCCTAGAACCTCCACCAGGGGACGCGCCCCCTAGGACCCCGTCACGTGATGGACTATGTTTGGAGAAATTAAGTTTAGATTATTGATCTATGCTTATTATTGATATTGTAAAGATCTAATATGTGAATTGATCTTATTTCAGAAAATATGTCGACTGCAAAATAAAGTGCTCCTAAAAAATAAGCTGCTCTAGTGCCTGGAGTTCTAACAGTTCGATTGTCTCATGTGGACAAGTCAGAAAAATTTAGAGGAGGAGCTGACTTTAAGAGATGAAAATAAAAAATGTTATTTTATCTCACCACTTTAAATCTGGTCAGATGTCCGACTAAGGAAGCTCCAGTTGCTGGTGAGAATGCAGACACTCAGAAACTGATGGCAGTTGATAATTGGAAGAACGCTGATTTTCTATGCAAGAACTATGTTCTGAATGCTCTAGACGACTCATTGTACTCTATGTTCAATGAAGCAAAAACGGCTAAAGAACTGTGGGAGTCGTTAGATCGAAAGTACAAAATTGAGGGTGCTAGGTCCAAGAAGTTCATAGTGGGTCTGTTCCTTGGTTATGTGATGAAGGACTCAAAACCTATAACGGTTCAAGTCCAAGAGTTTCAAATTTTGATCAATGAGATCAAAGGCAAAAGGGATATTGCTAAGTGAAGCATTCATAGTGGCTGCAGTCATCTACAAGCATCCTGAAACATGGATGAAATTTAAGAGTTATCTAATGTTCAAGAATAAAGAGATGACTCTGAAGGCTCTATTCTTCAAGCAGAATTTGAGGAAGAAAATCAAGCAACAAGCAAGACTGTCAGGTCCAACTCCAACATGGCTAATGTGAAGGAAGTTGAAAACTCTTCAAGAGCAAAAAAAAGTGTTCAAGATAGGCATGCCAACACAAGGTTTGACAAGAGCGTCAAACCAGGACCAATAGATCGTATTGCTAAAAAGCAGAAGGAGAAATTTTAAGGAAAATTCTTTAACTATGACAAGTTTGGGTATCATGCTTCAAAGTGCAAGAAGTCAAAAAATTTAAAGCTCAAGCTCATATGGCAGAGGCAACTGAGGGTGTCTTAAATATTGATCTCTCGGCCATAGTATCTGAGGTGCATATGGTAGGCTTAAATCCACAAGAATTGTGGATAGACACAGGGGCCAGTGGTTATGTCTGCTGTGACAAACAGAAGTTTAACACCATTGAGATGGTGACCTATGGTCAGAAGCTGTATATGAGAAATTCAGCTACCTCGGATGTGTTGGGATAAGGCTAGGTGATTCTCAAGATGACATCTAGAAAAGAGCTGACATTGATTAATGTGCACTAAGTGTCAGATATTCGAAAGAATCTGATATCTGGGTCTTTATTGAGTAAGCATGGATTTCGGATGGTTTTTGAGGCAGACAGAATTACGCTGTCTAAGGCATGAATGTATGTGGAAAATGATATGTGATCAATGGTCTATTTAAAATGAATATAATGACAGTCATTCCCACTGCTAATAAAATAAAATTTTTTGTTGCTTATGTGCTTGAGTTTTCCATTTTGTGGCATGGTAGAGTATCTCATGTTAATTGAGTCTATGCGTAGATTAATTAACTTGGAGCACATAACTAGTTTTGATATTGATAAAACTCACAATTGTGAAACTTGTGTGGAGGCAAAGTTAACTAGGTCTTCGTTTCACTTGGTTGGAAGAAGTACCGAGCCATTGGGTTTAATTCACACTGATGTATGTGATTTAAAATATGTTTTGACTCCTAGTGTTAATAAATATTTCATCACGTTTATTGATGATAGTACAAAGTACCGCTATGTATACTTGCTAAAGAGTAATGATGAAACTTTGGACAAATTCATTATATACAAGAATGATGTAAAAACCAACTTAGCAAAAAGAATAAGGTGTTGAGAAGTGGACGAATTGGTGAATATGAATCACCGTTTGGTGGATATTGTGCGGAGCACAAAATTATCTACCAAACCACTGCACCTTACTCACCTCAGCAGAATGGAACTGCTAAACGCAAAAATCGTACCTTGAAGGATATGATGAATTCTATGTTGGTAAATTCTAGATTGCCTCAGAACAAGTGGGGTGAAACGGTTCTCACCGCTAATCATATCTTGAATTTGGTACCCTCGCAAGAAGAGTGACAAAACACCTTATGAGTTGTTTAATGGTAGGAGGCCTACCTATAATTACTTAAGAACATGGAGGTGTATTGAGAAGGTAGCCATACCTCCTCCTAAAAAGGAGAAGATAGGTCAAAAAATCGTTGATTTTGTGTTCATCGCTTATGTGCAGAATAGCAATGCTTATCGACATCTTGTGTATGAATTTGCAACAACAGATATTCACAAGAATTCAGTTATGAAGTCTAGAAATATGTCGTTCTTTGAACAAATATTTCTGTATAGATCCATAAAAGAGTCCAGTTCAGTAAAACGGACTTTGCATTCTGCTAATGATAGCAGTGGAGATAAAGAAGAGGAAGTTGATATATAGCCAAGACGTTGCAAACGGGCTAAGAAATTAACTTTTTTTGGTTCAGAGTTTTTAGCCTTCTTGTTAGAAAATGAGTCTCGTACGTACAAGGAAACTGTGAGCTGTCCTGAGGGTCCGTTTTGAAAAGACGCGATTAAAAGCGGGATTGATTCTGTACTGCATAACCATATGTGGAAACTAGTGGATTTTTCACAAGGTAGTAAGCCTTTGGGCTACAAATGGATCTTCAAGAGAAAGATGAAAGCAGATGGATCAATAGATAAGTACAAAGCTAGACTTGTTATCAAATGATATAGACAAAAGGAATGCGTAGATTACTTTGATACTTATTCTCTGGTATCCAGGATAATCTCATTTCGTATGATAACTGCTATTGCGGTCTTACGAAATCTAGTGATACATCAGATGGATGTAAAAATAGCTTTTCTAATTGAAAATTTAGATGAAAAAATTTACATGGAACAACCTGAGGGTTTTTCTGGGCCTAAAGGAAAAGTCTGTAGGCTAGTTAGATCTTTGTATAGTCTAAAGCAAGCTTCTAAACAATGGCATGAAAAATTTGACAATGTGGTATTGTCTAACGGGTTTCGAATCAACGAATGTGACAAACGTGTATATGTCAAAGACACTGATTAAGGTTATGCCATCATGTGTCTCTACGTTGATGACATGCTGATTGTGAGAAGCAACGACAAGGTTATTCAATCCGCTAAAGATATGTTACATTCAAAGTTTGACATGAAAGATATGGGTCTCGCTAATGTGATTCTGGGTGTACAGATCACCAGAACATTGAACGGCCTTACGTTGTCTCAAACTCATTATATTGATAAAATTCTGAAAAAATTCAACAATTCAAACACTAAATTTGCCAAGACCCCGGTGGACATGAATATCTATTTATCTAAGAATGGGGGGGAGAATGTCTCCCAATTGGAATATTTTCAGGTTAACGGGAGTCTAATGTATTTGATGAGTTGTACAAGGTATATATAGCTTACTCAGTAAGTAGACTGAGTCGATACACGAGTAATCCAGGACATGATCACTAGAAAGAGATAGTTAGACTGCTACGCTATTTGAGATATACTCGTGATCTAGGATTATACAACACTAGATATCCAACAGTATTAGAAGGGTACTGTGATGCAAATTGGATATCGGACACGAAAGACTCAAAGTCTATAAGTGGATATGTATTTTTACTTGGTGGTGCAGCGGCATCTTGAAAATCTTCTAAATAGACGTTTATAGCACGCTCTACGATAGAATCTGAATTCATTGCATTAGATAAAGCAACTAAAGAAGCCGAATGGCTGTGAAAATTTCTTGAAGATGTTCCAAGATGGCGTAGACCTGTGCCAGCTATATCTATCCATGCGATAGTCAATCGGTAATGGAAAGAGCACAGAGTCATATGTATGATGGTATGTTTAGACATATACGTCGTAGACATAATTTTATTAAAAAACTACTCTCAAGTGGGGTTGTTACTGTTGATTATGTAAAGTCAAAGGACAATATTGCGGATCTGCTAATCAAAGGGTTAACCAGAGAGTTAGTTGAAAGAGTATCGATGGGAATGGAATTAAAGCCTGTAATGTAAAAAGGTATCGTGAAGGAAAACCCAATCTAGCTTACTAGAGATCCCAAGATCTAGGTCCTAATTGCGTATACCTTGGATAATCACCGTGGAGTTTGAGAACTCTTACCTATTCCTAAGATGCAGCGGTGATTTAAGGTTAAGCATTAACTTTTAAATACTTTTATTGGTGAGCCAGGTTGGTATAGAGAAATACCACTGAATAAAGGTCACCTATGTGAGTATGAAGTGAAGTCGCTTCTTTGAGAATTTGACAAGGCAAAATTCTCGAGAAAAATACTTACAGAACCAGAAAGTCTGTTTCATGGCCAAAACGAACACAACCGTGAGAACGAAAACTTCATTGTGAAAGTCATTATGTGAAGTCTATTGTCTCGGTTTACTGCTAAGGCGACACAGTTCAAGACGGTATCATCCACTTGTTTGTCGGTAAATCCTATAGGTTCTCAAAAGGGAAGGTTCAAGACTAACCGCTACCTATCCGATGTAGGAACTTTTAGTTGTCTATTTCTCTTGTAGTCAGCTTTGTAATTTAGGTTTGTACTCCCGCTAATTCATTCATGGGGGGATTGTTGAAATTTTGTGAATTTAATTGACTACTGAATTTCAGAATTTAATAGCAGAATTCAATTGTAATTAAATTGGCCATTCAATTGGCTATTGAATCTTAGAAATATATATCAATCATTGGCTATTGATTCTCCTGTAACTCCCATGACAGAAATTCTATATAAAGCCAGTTTTTTTTAATTTTCTGAAGATAACAACAACAGCAAGGTAAAGATGTGAGATAGGAGAGATACAATTCTGATATTACAATTGTAAGCTGTAAGAGAGAGAAAGACAGATGAGATACGTTCGTAGACGATCCTTGGTGGTGTTCCAAGGATCGTGTCAACCGTTTTATCTTGAAAAAATGACGGAAGTGGAAAACCTACAACACCCTCGGTAGGCGGTGAATTATTATTAAGAAAACTGTGTTTGCAGACTCGGTTTGCATATTCTGTTCATGTTATTTTTCTGTATTTCGTTTCCTATAATTTTAGTTTATTATAATTGTTGAAAGTTAATAAAGATGTATTTTCCATAGAATGACTCCTCTAGTCAATTGATTAGTCGACCTTCAATTATTAGCTTAGAGAAGGGTTGACCTACCCTTGTCTTAGGATACCCATCAGTAGTTATTCCCCTATTCTTGCTCAGTGCGCATCTACGTAAAAAGTGGAGAAAAATATTTGATTTGCAGGCTGTTAATTGAATGACCGCAAAATTACAACTAGTTGAGTGGTTTTTAGAGTTCTCTAAGCAGCGACATAATTACAACTTTCGAGGGACAATTAGATCCTGCCTTTCACCCCCTCGTGTACCTTGCCACTTGGTAACCATCGGGTAGCAGTCTCCACCACCTTGGTATGCTATGTGAAGGGAATGAGAGTTGTAGACGATGTTTAATTTAGGACAATCTCAACTGTTGATTTAAGGGGCGCTTATATTGGAGTTCAATCTCAACAAGTGTCATCTAGTTCATTGCAATAATCCCAGACAAAGATAAAGATAGAGAGAAGAAGTGAACTATCCTAAGTTTTTTGCCGATGATTGTTGAGTGTGGCTTCATGATCATGTTCATTTGAATCATCAACTTCCTGGTAGTTAAACACCTCCCTGCTCATATGTCCTATTCTTTTTAGTTATAAATTCATATTAGGGGTGAATCATTTCATTTCCCCCTTTTAGGAATAGGGTTTTATTTTCGACCTCTTAACCGCTGTTTCTTCTTTATTCGTAATCCATCTTTACCTATCTGAACCCCATGTCCAGCAACATGAGGCAAATCGTCTTTTTTAATGACTTCAATGAAGAATTGGAGTCATCTCTCTTGGAGAGGAAGGAGAAATATCATCACGAACATCCCATAGCGGGAACTTCATCATTTACCTTTAGACCTTTAGCTAATTACGCCACACAACCAAATTGACCATGCATATCCACTCCCCCTTACCACTATGGGGAAGATTTGACCTCTTTGGAGGCTTCAGTTTCTAATTAGCTTCATTAAGAGGCTCTAACTAGATGTCCCCATTGGATCTTGGGTCGCATTCATATTTCTCTCACCGCAAAGAATGTCCCTTCTCCTCTAGACTCCTTTGAATTAGGTCGCTTCCTCCTACTATTTCAAATTCGGAGTCTGGTTCATCACACGCCTCTTGGCCAAGGTGAATGACCTTGTTCTGATCTTCCTAGGGAGGTTTGTTTCTTCAAAGGTGCCCTTATGGGTGGGTTTTATTTCTCTATTCCCCGAACTGTGAGTTCAATTTATAGAACTCGCTCTCAGTCAGTTTGTTCCCAATGTTTGAAAGATCCTTATAGGTTGCATGATCATTTGGTCGTTGTATAAGCCCATAGAACTTCTTTCAGGCTTCACGAGATTCCAAGCTCGCGATTGGCGAGGACTCATCACTGGGTTGCCAAAAGCGAACAAAGGCTAGAAGCATCGCTTTTTCTTCGTATCTCAAGACGATTGGAATATTCAACCATGGGAGGCGTTGGGCAAATCAACACCACGAATTCGAAGGCTTAGGTTAAAGCCCAAGAAAAAATGATTGTATAAGGAGCCTCACCTTGACTGGGGAGGAAGAGGAAAGAATAAAGTTGTCGTAATTCTATGAATATAGAGACTGGTCACCCTAGAGAGCCTAAGTGAGTATTAGTCTGGACTCAAACCTTTTTTTATCATGCTATCATTATTTAAGTGTTGACAGTACATATGCCTCCAGGGTTGAAAGTGAATTATTCCACTTATATTTGGTAATGCAATGCATATGTGCGATACTGAAAATTATGAACATCATTGTGGGAGTATTGTGAGAATTAGGGACTTCATGGGTATTTTCAAATATGTGTGATGGAAAAAATATATTTTATTTCTATTTTATAAATCAATATATATCCATATTCATCATAAAAATAAATATGGTATATATCTATTCACAAGTATAATATATGTAATATTATATTCAATTATTTTATATCTATGTTTATACTCGAAGGCTCTTTGTACGTTAATTTATCTCTGGATAACCAAAAGATGCAAAGTGCCTTGATTTTTGCACTCTCAACGAGCACATCATTTTGGGCCTTATTTGGGCACTCTTGTATTGTGTTTTTAGTACTTGACGACCATATGAATTTTATTAGGGATGACAGTTTCTCCTGCTGTGTTCTGCTCTGCATGTTCCTATTTTATTATGTACGAATCTTTTTTGCACCCTCGATCTTAAATTGTTTGTAGACAGTATTTGCTTTTATTGCTCCTCTTAATCCCACCCCACTTCAAATTTTATAAAATAAATATTTTGAAATAATTACACTTACTTTCCTTGAAGTTTAAACTTATTACAGGGATCTCCCATGTGGTCTCTAAAATAACACTAACATTCATTGAGATTTAGTTTTAATATCAATTGCACCATAATTGTTAAAATTTTCGTTAAAATTTAATAGAAATCGCTCATCCCACCCCAAAATCACCATTCTCACCTCAAAACTACCATTCAAGCCACATCCCCCCTCAAATCACCATTCCCACCATAAAATTATCTTTCCCAAAACCACCATTCTGTTGAAAATTGGGGTGGCAATGGTGATTTTGAGAGAGAAATATGATTTGAATGGTGGTTTTAGGGTGTGAATGGTGATTTTGGGGTGAGATTGGTGATTTTTGTTAAATTTTAATTAAAATTTTAACAGTTATGGTGCAATTGATGTTAAAATTAAATTTCAGGAGAGGTTAGTGTAACTTCATAGACCACATGGGAGGTTCCTGTAATAAGTTTAAATCTCAAGAGAAATATGTGTAATTAGCCCAAATATTATTTATATATATATACAAACTTTTTTTAAAAAATGTAATAAAATTAAAATATAAAAATATTAAATTTATATATTTTTGTCTCTGTTTTTTTTGCATTTTATATTCTTATTTATAATGATTTATCAACTATTACTTTTTATTTGCTACGTTATTTATAATTCTTATTAGTACCACTCATTGAAAGTTTAAGAAATAATTTGATCATTTTACCTCATTTTAGAGTTTATTAGAAAGAAAATTGAGAAAGAACACCTCAGTCCCATTTTTTTTTGAACAATAAATAAAGATTATTATTCCAACAACGACGAGAATAGTAGAGAACATGCTATCAAATAATAAGCCCCACCACTACCCAAGCAAGTACAGATGGGAGCCACCAAAACCGTGAGCAAGAGAGGATCCTGTTGTATGGAGTCTCGGCAAAAAAAAAGAAAAAAAAAAGAAAAATTATAAGTTTTTTTTACTACACAACTTTAGGGACTTGACAGTCTCGATGTTAAATAGAATATCATTGATTGTAAAGCTGTCCCAATCCACAGAGACATGAACCCAAATAGCAGTTTTTAGCTTTGCCTCCTCAGTCACTTTATCTATGGAAGTCACTTGCTGGTTCAAAACTTTGTTATTCCTAGCTGCCCACATGGACCACGGAGTGGAGTAGAATAGGCTTATCTAAATTCTCTTGGCATGGGGTCGCATTTTGTATCCCTTCCACCACTGAAAAAGCTCCAATACACTTTTAGGACTAGCCCACACAGTGCCCCACTAGTTGATGACATTGGACCAAATACCCCAAGCCCAAAAGCATTGGATCAGAAGGTGGGTTCGCTGATTCCATGTGAGTCCCGCACAATAGGCAAGTCACAGAGCTGGTGTTGGGTAAAATTTTTCATCTGGTTAACAGGACTTTAGGGGGGATTCTGTCCATATCAGCTAGCCACGTGAAGAATTGCACTTGAAGGGTCACAGAATTGTCCCACACCATGGAGAGCTCAGAAATGTCTACACCAAACCTAACCTCAAGTGACTCGTAAAAGGACTAGTTGAAGCACCAAATTTGGGAAAAGCAAGTTTAAGAGGTAGGATGCCTACCCAAATATCCTCCAAAAAAAAAAACACTTGCTCCATCACCTAGACTCAAACTTTAGTTTGAATAAAAGGACGCCAAGGCCTCCGAATTGTGATTACCAATTCTGGAGATAGATTCCCATACTGAGGTTTTGTTGGCACCTGAGGTGGGAGATGGAATCCATAAAAGGGAGTTAATATAATGGCGAGAACAGATAAGCCTCCTCTATAGGCTATCTTTTTCCACGGCAAACCTCCACTACCATTTAAATATTAAATCCAGATTTTTTGTCTTCAGATCAGCTACTCCAAAGCCTTCATAATCCTTGTGTTGTGTGACACTTCTCCAGCTCATCAGATGTATTTTTCTATGGGCTTCGTCATCTCTCCAAGGGAATCTTCTTTGGATTCTTTCTAGTTGATTGGCCACACCAATAGGCATCTTTTATAAGGATAAATAAAAGGTGAGTATATTTCTTTATGATTTTTTTGTGAGCTGCAATCTCCCTGCTCTGGACAGAGACCTTCTTTTCTATGGTGTAAGCTTTAACTTCATCTTATCCACCAAAGATTGCCAGCCTTTGCAAAGTCAAGGATTCATACCCACTTAGAGTTCCAGGTACCTCATAGCTAGCCTCTCCATCTTGCATTTGAGGATAGATGCCACCCTAACTAGATCCTCATCAGCACCCCAACACCACACACCAAACTTTTATTAAAGTTAATTTTTAGGCCAACCACTAACTCAAAGCCTCTGAGTATTCGTCTTATGCATCTAATTCCTTGAGTGTTAGGTTTTGAGAATAAGATGGTGTCATCCACAAATTGTAGGTGAGTTAGATTTGGCCCTTGCTCCCTAAAGTTCACACCATGGACCAGGTTTTAGCCTTCGACAGCATTACATTGAGGCCCTCAGCACCAAGATTAAACAGAAAAGGGAACAGTAGGTCACCTTGCCAAAGACTTATCTCTAACTTGATCAAAGATGTGGGGGAGCCATTGATTAAGATAGCTACTGAAGTTGTTGACAAGCATTCTTTGATTCAACCACACCATTTATGCCTAAAACCCATGAAATTCATGATCTTTAGGAGATAACACCCGTTAACCTTATCATATATCTTTGCAAAATCAAGTTTTAAAGTGATTCCTTTTTCCCTCTTTTTCTTCTATTCATCAAGGATTTCATTTGTAATGAGAATCTCATCGAAGATTGGCATTCATCCACCAATTGACCCATGACCAATTTAAGTCTCCTGGCCAGCACCTTTGTAACAACCCATATACATTTAAGCAGAAATAAAAGTTAAAAAAAACATTATCAATTTAAAATTAATTGGACATAAATACTCAACTTTGTAATTTTTTTTTAGAAGAAGAAAAATGGTGGCATTTGGTGAGTTTTACTCACTGGCCGGTTACAAATGCCCTTTGTCAAAATGGATCGTGACAACCTTAGCTAAGATCTTATACATTGATCTCACTAGACTTATAGGCCTAAAATCCTTGAAAGACTGAGAATTGTCAACTTTCTGGATCAAAGTAACAAAAGCAGTGTTTGAGCTCTTTCGGATCTTCCCATTAGAGTGAAACTCCTTCATGATGCTGATAATATCCTGCTTCATGACTTTCCAAAAACGTTTTATGAACTTAAAATTAAAACCATCATGCCAAGGGGCTTTACCTGAGCCACAACTTCTAACAGCCTACAGGATCTCCATTTCGGTGGAGGGTGCTTTTAGATTCCCACTTGAATCTTCTCGTAGAACTCTTAGTAACTCACATTCAAATAGGGGCCTTGAGATGTCTTCTTCCTTAAAGACTTGAGAGAAGTATTTAACTTCCCATTCTCTTATATCAACAGGCATTCACAAGATTCTGCCTTCATGGACAATCTGGCCTATGTGATTCCTCTTGGATCTATTGTTGGCCATTGCATAGAAAAATGATGTATTCCGATCACCCTAGATTTCTTTTTGCACATGCTTTTAGCTCTTCGATGTAGTTGCCATAAGTTTGCTGAAAACTCCCTCTTTATTCTAATATGAGAACCATGAATATTCCCCATGTCTTCAAAATATCAAGCTTGGCAATCTCCTCGGCAGCCGTCTTGATGAGGTCTTCAACATTCCTAAACTCTTGGACATTCCACTCCATAAGTCTAATTTTAAGGTTCTTCATTTTGCTAAAAAGGTTATACCGTTTCCATCATGTAACCTGATTCAAGACCCAACAATATTGAACAAACTTTTTGATGGAAAGACAGCTCAGCCATGCATTTAAGACCCTAAAAGGTTTGGGACCCCAGTCATGTATCTCATTAGAGAGAAGAAGTGGACAATGATCAGACAAGAGTCGTGGCAATCCCCACTGTTGAAGTTGGTACTAATCTGCCCACTTGTAGTTAATAAAAAACCTATCAATTCTACTCCAAGTGGGGGACTCTCGAAGGTTGGTCCATGTAAAAGACCTCCCGTGAAGGGGTAGATCCATTAAGTTCAAGTCTTCAATCCAATTGTTAAATTTCTTCACATCCTTATTCACCCTCCTACAGCCTGTCCTTTTTGATATGGTTGTAATCTCATTGAAGTCTCCCCCATACCATGGATCAATCAAAACACCCCTCAAGTCTCTAAGTGTTCCCCATAGAGCTACCCTCTCAGCTTCATGGCAAGGACCATAGATATTACCTTTGATGCAATTGAAGCCATTGTGTAGAGTTCCTTGCAGTACGATGAAGTGGGGCTCTGAGAATTGTGTTTTTTTTTGAATAGGTAAAAGAACATATAATATATGTAGAAGGACATACAAAGACTCCCTTACACCTGACACTGAGTGAAAACAAAATAATACGAGTTACAGCAGTGTCATACTCCTAGTTGGTGAGAAACCAACTTAGACGAGCTAGGCCCTTAGTGAAGAACTGCCTCTAGGTTAAAAATAATCTCCTATACCCTAGTAATTCTATCCTTCGAGTATTCCTTCAACCATAGCCCTATTCTCAGTTTGGTCAAGTACACTATCTCGTCGGAGTTGATCCTGATATTTTCGAACATTAATTTATTCCTCGCAAGCCAAAGGCATCAGATTCTAGCTAGGAACGTAGTGTTCCATAGCTGGCTCTGAAGGCACTTCTTCTCTCTTCGTAGCCAAAATTTAAATTGTCCATGTAACGAGCCCAGAGATACCCACTGTCTTGCCCACTAACGTATCAAAGCCGACCACACCCTCCATGCAATCTGGCAGTAAAAGAAAAGGTGGTTAATCGATTCAACTTCCCTGTTGCAGAACACACAACTGAGGTTGATGCATTGTTTTAGGATGGCTCTTCGGGCTAGACATTCTTTAGTCGCAACATTGTTTTAGATTGCCGTCCAACTGAGTAGCAAACATTTGGGTGGACTAGTTACCTTCCAGATTCTCCTACTGCTCACCCTCTACATGTCACCAACCTTTTTCATTTGCCTGCGCAAAGATTGAACAGAGAACGCTAGATGTTGCTCTCTCTTCCATATGTACTGATCTAATTTATCGACCTCATGAGAGTGTGATCTAAATCTCCACCCATTGCTTGGCTTCCCATGAGAAAAGGGGCCTTTTGAAGCAGTTCTCAGCCTCTTGCTCGACGGAATTTCTAAAGAACTCTGCTACCTTAATATGTTGGGACCTTACCATAACATAAAATCTTTTATGAGTTTCGGCTAGCGGCTTTGAGAATTGTTGATGCAGAGTGAAGAAGATAGTGTCCTAAACACTAACCAGCTCTCCAAAGCTACCTCTAGCTGCAGTTGCAACCCATTGACAATCAAAACTACCACATATGGATCGAATCTTTGCTATATCTACTTCCTCCCATTTAGTCTCTTGTAACATCAAGAATTGAATTTGTTTGCTTAAGGTGATCTTCCTTACCATCCTTCTCTTTTCTCTCCTCCCCAGCCCCCGAACATTCCATGTTAGGATTTTCATATTTCTTCGTCAACCCCCTTTAGAACAATCAACCTCTTCAAGACATTTCCCTCTTTGCCGTTGAAGTTGATGCCCATGAGTTTGTTGGTCTCTAAGGCTAGTGTAGCTTCTCTTTGAATAGTTATGTTTCTATTAACAAAATTTTGAGTAGACATAGAGGTGTGATTCACCATCCCTTAGTCCCGCTTTTACTCTATCCACATTGTCATCCCTAAATTTTGCATCTACTTTGTGTTTATTTGAGCACTTCTGTAAGTATTTTTTTACCACTTTATAACCGTTTGAGTTTTGAACTCTTGCAAATAATTATTTAATCAGTTGGGTACTTTAATTCTATCATTTTTTGGATGTTTTTAGACTTACACTACAAGTTTTTTTTGTTTTCACCCACATTCAAATTCCAAGAATAACATAAAGGATATCAATTTAAAAATATATCTATTAAGGTTTTTTAATCTCTCATAGTTTTTAATTCACTAGGCCCAATGGAGGTCATGTTTAAGAGTGGCCCGGGGCCCATTTCAATTCCTAAAGAGCGCGCTTTTAGGACTTGAAGTAGCCAAGTTTTTATAAAATGGGATTCCACGTTTACCTTCAATTACTTTTGGGCCCATCAAAAAAGTGGACAAATAGAACCATCATCCCATTTCTTTTGTCCAGCCAAACCCAAAAAGCTCAAAGATATATACATATAAGTTATATATTCAAGTTATAAGTTAATAATTATACACACACACACATGGGGCTGATTTTTGTTTCAACGTATTAGATGTCGTTGAATTATATGAGAAACTAAAGATAGAAATCTCGAGATATATTTAAGTATCCTCAATACATTGAAACATGAACGTATAATTTTTAAGACAAATAATCTATTACCAGGCAAACGTATCTTTAAGTTCTGAAAAGATTTCATAAATATAGTAGTATTTGTCTATGATATTTTAACATTATATAAGTTTGTCATCCCAACCCCCCCCCCCCCCCCTCTCGTTTTTTTTTTTTAAACCTATTATTTAACCTTTCATAATTTATAAAAATATTTTATTTCTCCTGAATTAAAATATTGCGTACGTCCACTGTCACTTACAAGAAACGTAAGCAGTGATCATTCTTGTGCAATCACCATTACCACAAAACATCAAATTAAATAGAATATGCTAAACTCAGATGCTTGACTCGTGTTTTATTTATTATAATGTTCACCATTAGCCCTACATATCACTTTGAATATAATAAACTCTTCTGCTTGACTCATGTTTTATGTATATTCAATCTCTTTTTGAATTACCCTCATGGGATTGGGTACCTTTCTTCAAAGATAGAATAATAAAAAAAGATAAAAGGCTCAGGGCTGCTAATTAATCCCTGTAATAATCATTATTTGTTTAGTGCTCTAGAAGGCGGACATAAAACAATAATGCCGGTCAGCCGTGCTTAGCTCTAACTATGTTTCTACTTTGTCGATATCTTACGATGTCTGAATTAGGTTATATGCGTGTATGTCGACTAATTTCTATGACAGCATTAATTTCCACAATCTATTACCAGTGGGAAGCTGGGGCGGAGCTACATGGTGCCCAAAGGAGGGCAATGCTCCCCTTGGATTTTTGCCAAATTTTATTTATATATATATTTAAAATTTTAATAATTTCTAATTTTCCTCTTCTTAACTTCGAAGTTTGTTTTCTTAAATTATAATATTCCTCATTTTTTGGTTCTCTGTTATTGGTAAATATTGATTTATATGTGTGAATTCTTTTATCTTTGTATCAATTTTTGAGTTTAAATTATTTTAGACTTTTCTGGTTTCGTTGACCAATTTTGTGATTATGTATTGCTTATTATGATTTTTGGTGATTCTTGATTATTATTGTATATTTTTCTGTACAATTTTTGTAAAATTTCAATTCAAATTTCTAATTTTGATGATTGTGATTGTATATTTATTATATATGATACGCTCTCTCTAACAAGAGTTCTAGCTCCGCCCTTGGGAGATCCAATTAAAATTGAAGCAAAATCTCGTATAAAATAATTCTACAAGTGCTGATGGCACGTATAAAATTTCGAATGAAAAACCTTAGAAGGACCAAACCCAAAATTCCAAATTTTGACGGCCAAACGAATCTCTTGACCACCAGCCTGGCTCAACTCTTTCTTTGTCTCTCCTTGTTGGCGTTGAATCATCCACTAAGAAGTGAAAAGAATTCTGCAGTAGCAGCTTTGACTAGTTGCGATGACTTCTTTTAATTACAATGGGAGATGGTGGTTAATTATGCAATTTAAGTTAGATAAATACCAAGAACAAGGGCTTCTGCAATTCTTTTAATTTTTGTTTAAAGTCTACGATTTCGAGCGAATATTGGTTATAAAAAAAATTCACTATGAACAAATAAGTATATTATAATGAAATTAGTAGACCATTGGCCCAGCATCTTGAATAAAGAGTTTAATAGTACCATTCAAAATTTTAAACACAAATTATAAGTAGTAGCTTGTTATTTTATTATATATCAAAGTAAGATTTCTTAGTCAAAAACATGTGGCTTTTTCACAATAATTCGATCATGCATACCGCAAAATGAATGGGGTGTTTGACAAAGATACTGTTAGTAGTTTTTAATTTTATACTACTAATTTTAATTATAAATTATAAAATTTTCTAAACATTCACAAATTTTATTATTATTTATAATTATTTTTTTTTATTTCTGCTATAAATTGTAATTTTTATTAAGTATTCACAATTTACACTACAAGCTATAATTTATAAGCTACTAGGTTTAATCATCTCAAGATGGCATTTTTCTTTTATTTACATTTTTAATTCACACGCAAGCGCGTGACCAACACATAACTGTTTCGCTCGCTTCGGTACCGTGGGCTAATTCTGAATTAATCCTTTGTCAATGCCTAACAGTAAGGTTGCTGAGTTGTTAATAGTCACATCTGTCTAATTTGATAAATCTATGCGTCAAAACAAGCACGTGCATTGTATTTAATTAAGTTGCTTGCTCCATATATATCTCCTTTTAAGGTTAAAGTTTGTTAGGGTTTTTCAGTCTATGTTTGATTTGTTAATTCTTAGTTAATCTAAAATTTTAATGTTATTAGGAATTGAATTGTCTTTAGTATCCTAATATTTTGTGTCATTGTAAAATTTTCAGTTTAATTAGGACTGATAGTAGAATTGTCAGTCTTATGTTCAGTAAAAATTTTGTGTTAAAATCTTAATAATATTAGAAGATTGAAGTACAAGACCTGAAACTCAAAATACAATTAACCGAGGCAAGATCAAGCAATGCAGTCCCGGTAAAACACTGTTTGTGATCATCTTACCGCTCGAGCAGTGACCAGTCCACTTGAGTGAACTCCTAATAGTTTGAGTTTTATTAAAATTCATACCGCTAATTGTTTGTGCCTATAAATATAGATTGATGATAGCTTAACACGAAACTACTACTTATAATATAAAATTCAAAGCTCTGTATTATTTTGTAGTTTCAAATATTTTCTCAAGTGATATTCGAGTTCATCATTCAATATCATTCAGCGTCTTATGTAGATATTTAAAATTATCTTTGATGGATTTCTAAGCATATGAATTTTGTCGGCGTAAAATATTAAAAATTCAATACTTTGTAGAAACACTGAAACTTTAGTGTGGTGGTGACCAAATACGGAGAACAAAGTAAGCAAATTCGATAAGCAAGACTTAAGGTGCTTAGATTAAGAATTCGACTGGAATCTGTCAGTGAGTCTTGTAACTGTTCATTATAATACTTAATTTACCCAGAATTAGATTAGTACTGTGATTTTTATTTGAGTTGAGATTTATTATATAAAAAAATTGCGAGCCTCTTATTGCTAGCCTTTTTATAATATTGTTTGCAATTACTTTAACCTAAAATAATTAATGGCTGACGATATCCCATTATATTGTGCATAAAATAATTCAAATTTTAATTTTTCTATGATTTTTAGAAAACGGAGAGCATCAATTAATGGGATCAACATGCATAGAAATAAATGATTCATAATCCAAGTATCCAACCGTCACACGCTCACATGAAAAAAAAAAGAAAAAAAAAAGAAAAAAAAAGAGGATTGGTCTAATCTTAACCGAGTTCCATATCTAGGTATTGGTATTCTCCAAAAGTAAATGAATAGTTCAAGAAAAAATACACGTGTATGTTTACAATTTTTAGAATAATGTAACACCGTTAAAAAAAAGATTAAAATTTTCAATAATTATTATTTTATAAATAAAATAAAAGCGGTTTTTGAGGGGAGCCCTGTAGCTTAAAATCGTAGAAGAATTAGCTCCGTGCCTTTTTTTTATATTAAATTCAAGTCTCATTAACTTTTTACCAACCAAACATTCCTCTAATTCCATCAAGATAATCAGCATTAATTGTTTAGCTTTCAATGATGTTTGGTTATTTTTCAAGTAAAAAAAGATAATTATTATTTATTTTTAAATAAAAATAACTTTAATTATTGAGAAATTTCTCAGTTTAAAATTTTATTCTTTACTTTAAAACTGAGAAATTTAGAGTTAAGAAATTTCTTAGTTTTGAAATTGAGATATTTGTTTTAAAATTGAAAATTTTCTCTGTTTTTAAAATTATAAAAAAATTAGTTTTAAAGTTTGAGAAAAAAAAAATCTTAATCAATTTTCTTAAACCGAGAAACTTTTCTGTTTCAAAGGTAACAGGAAATGTGTCAGGTTTTTAGGTTTTATTATTTTGATATAATTTTATATTCATTATGTATTATGTTTGATAGGCTGAGTACGTTTCAAAATTATTAATTTTATTAAATATGAATTTATATATTTAAAATTTTAAAATTTTAAAAATTTACATGTAAAATGTTTAGTAAATGAAATTATATATATTAAGGACAAATATGTCATAATCAATGTTTAGATTTAAAAATAGGACCTTATTTTTTAAAATCTTAATAATGAGATCAAAACCTACATATATATCTTGCGGCAAATATTATAAATATTTAAAAAAAATTATAATTTATTATTAAAACTAGTAGTATAAAATTAAAAATTGACAGTAAAAACTTTGCCAAAACACCCAATAAGATAAAAGAGACTAATGCTTTGGTTGAGTCAACCACTTAACAAATTAAAATTTATTAGTACTGGAGTTACTTTGGCCCTGATTGACACTCAAAACTTTTGATTAAAAATACAAGAAAACCAATATAATTTATTTGGCAAATTAAAATTTTTAAAAAATATACAGCCAAAAAATCAAATCACAATGCTACTCTATTCAAACTCCCACCATAGTCTAAAAAATAATAATATCGCTAATTGATAACTTATTTACTGTCATTGCAAACTATATTCGTTATAATCAATTATATAGAAAGGAAAATACTTTTCAATTTGAACAAAACGCAAAAAGTTAACTTTTTTCAATCAATAAATTTTAAAAAATTAACTTAAAAGTTAAGTTGTCAAAAAAACATACTTTCAATTCAATTTACTTTTTGAGCTAAAAATCCAACAACAAAAAAAAAACACTCCAATTTTAAGGTCTTTGCCAATCAAGCTATTTAAACACGTCCGAGGTTTTTAGTCAAATTTCTAACCCTAACCCTAACAGCAGCCATTGCTTGTATCAGACGATTCTTAAAACTTAAAAGGGTCACATGAAGGTTTCCACTCAATTAATTAAGGATAAGCATGACCTGAAAAATATATTTGCTCCTAGTGGAACGCTATCATGAGCTTTTCCACTGTTTCTTACGGGTTGGAAAAACATTCCATACATATAGAGGAATCCTCAAGAATTTGAATGAGATCATCAGAGTTTACAAAAAAATACTTTTGCCATCGCCCTGCCCCCACGAAACATGTGGCCTAGGTTAACTTATAAAGTATTTTTAGAGTACTATATTAGTGATATCACGTGATGTTCTCATCAAATAAATTATTAAAACTTTAATTATGTGTGTTGTATTTTATTTCATAACTACTTAACAAAAATAATTTATTGTATTTTTATCGTAAAATTTATCGTTACGGTATTCAATAAAAATATCACGTTAAATTACCACATCAAGCATTGAATAATTACTCGTGACCGAGAGGCATTGTGAATGGAGAGTTGCACCATATTGTAACCTCGCTTTCAATACAAAGCTTCACGCAAGAGATGAGTGAGAAAGACAAGGAAACGAAAGAGAGAACACCAAATCAACAAAAACGGCACTAAGAGGAAAAGATGAAAGTGCACATGGATAACATGGCATTATGCTGTTTTAGGGGGGTGTTTGATACAGCTAATTACTTTTAGCTTTTTTACATTGCAAGTTGTGTAGAAATCTTCGTTAGAGTTTCTGTTTGGGATGTGTTTTTCTTTGCAATGATGCAATTTTTATTAACTGTCCTTTTATTTTAATGAAATATTAATTTTGTGGTTTACATTAATAAATTCCCCAATATTATTTTCCATGAAAACCTCTCAAAACTCTCTTTGTGAGTTTATAGAATGAGTCTATAAGGATGATCCAAGTTGTACCATATCATAAATTTTGTAAAAAAATATATTTATGTGCAAATTTAACTTAATCGGACATCAAAGGTATATGAACAAATAGAGTTGTAATTTATAGAATGTACAGCTTAAACTTAAAGAATTCATTTTAAACTGAGATCATACATTTATAAAACAAAATGTGTTTTGTTCATCCACCATTTAATTTCTGATCAAAATGAATTTTTATATAAATAATCTTCTATCTCTATTGGATTTATGTTATTTGACGGTTTGCTGGGGTTACTTTGAATCCACAAAATAAAATGGACCTTTACCCGAAGGGGATTTCTTTTTTTTTTTTCTAAAAAGACTAATTTATGAGAAACTTTATTTTGGTTCTTTTAGATTTTATTTTTTAATAATTAACTTTTACCATAAGTTCAATTGCATCAAATGGTGGCATTTGAACTTGAGTTGTTTGGGGTAAGAGGCACCTAAGAGGCACCTAATATCATATTTTCTTGTTTTTTTTTTTTTTATTATTTTTAAAAAAAATTAATTGCTCTCATTGGGACGAATCAAAAAGAAAAAAGTTGCCAAAAATTGAAAAAAATTTCAAAAAAATGAAAATAAGCCAAGTAATCATTTTTTGCTTTTTTTAGTTAGCTTTTCTTAGTTTGTAGTTAATTTATTTTCTACATTTTCAGTTAGGTTCACTGAAATAAAATAAAAAAGCAGAAAATTTGGCCCCAAGAAAATAAAAAAAATTAAAATAACGGTTCAAATAATAAAAAATAAACTAATTTTCACATTCTTATCCCTAACTGAGACCATGCCCATCTAGGACACAATTTACATTCCATGTGTAATGCTAACATCCTTACTTTGGTGCAAGTGTGATTTTGCCTCTGCTGCCTTGTAAGGAGCTTATCCCAACCCCAATTGAAAATATTGTCCACTTTTACCCCCACAGCAGGCCTTGTAGTTTTTTTTGCCCATGAACTCTTAACACAAAATCATTGCCAAGTTAGAATTGACACGTGCCATAACACATGCCATAACTCAAAATCGTCTGCATTTGATGTTGAATATCATGCGAGGTCACAAGACACATGTAAACGAGACGATCGATTCTTAGCCATTGATCATAAGCATATATGTAGATTTATCGAGTAAAGTTGATCCAAATTACCTAGAAAATAGCGAGCCTAAGAATACAAACGTAAACCTACACTCATACGTACATAAGTTGTTGACAAAGTCTGTGATTTGCAGTGGTCAAATTCTGATCGGGTTCACATGGTATCGACGTGAAAAAGCCGTACAGTGCAGTGCCACCTGGCCACGACACTACACCTCGGTGTACCTGTCCTAGCCCAAGAATGGGCTGAGCACATAGGAACGGTGCTACCGAGGTTTTTGGATCTCAGGGAAAGTGAAACTGAGCCACAGTCGTGGGCCCGAGCTCAGGGGAAGGACTCATAGCCGAAATCCCAAAGAGTGATGTTCGGCATCCATGGCCGAGCAGCATGTGTTGAGTGACCTTGAAAGCTAACCTTGGGATTTGATATATGGTAATCAGTGCCCGTGATACGCGTGCCATGGAGTGATGTTCATGATAAGAGACTGGTGACAGTTGAACCAACTCTAAGGTTGGGATGTCAAGAAGGATTGACCTAACCCCAAACTAAGTCTGGGTACCGATAGATTTCTTAACATGATAAAAGGGACTAGCAGAGAAATGAGAATGATGGCCATGATAAGTCACTATCAGGATGACAGCTGTGTATTGATTAGAGAGGACAAACGAACCTGTTCGGGTCGGGTCGAATCCCATAAGTGGGTCAAGTGCATCTTCTCTTATAAATAATCAACACTCTAGAAGGAAAAGATATGCAGTCTAATTTATTAGGAGAAACTCTGCTAATTTATTCTCTCAAACTTTTCTCTCTTTGAAGCCCTATCTGACTTCACTATCGGAGGGTCCACCGGTAAAAGTCACCGAGGCATCTCACCCCATTTCTTGTGCAGGAACACGCGGAATCCACCTCGAACTGTTCAGCCCGCCTGGACAGGAGTAATAAATCTCTATCTTAATCCTCTACAATTTGGCGTCGTCTGTGGGAAAACTACAAAGAACATCTCCACGACTAGCTGAGGCAACCATGCCTATCAAAAGCTGAGGAAGCAACGCTCACCATGCATGGAAGCATCACATGCAACTCACCATCGAATGAGACATCATGGGCACTCCAAAATCCACATTTGTGGGTCTAGGATCAACTAGAGAGTAGAGCAGACCCATGCTGGTAGCTCTCATGAAATCGTACCATCTGAAGGGGACTACCCATCGCGTTGCTCGATGCAGCAAGTGGTGGAGGAGTACTAGAACAAATTGAATAGGCGAGACCAGCAGCTGGTCAAGCTCCAGTGAGAGCTCCATGAGGTGAGAACCCGCATGAACCGATAACGCTCACCAGGAGTTCAGTCGGGCTACCAACGGTCCAATAGAGAACCAAAGAGAGACCTTGATCGCCCTCAAGCTAGTCGTAGTGGAAGGAGGGAACCTCATTTTGAGTAGCGAGTTGAGGCCCCATATAAGAGTCATATCTCAGGCTCAAAAAGGAAGAAACAAAGACAAACACAAATGTCCAGCAACACTCATTGACCAACAGCACAACCTCAAGAGAAGCAGAGCCATGCTGGCTACGAGCTCAAGCGTAATGACGAGAAGAGGAGCTCAAGCAGTGGCTGCACCTCCAGCTCGAAGGGAGGTTACAGTCGACCACGAGGAGGTCAGCCAAAGATGTTGCTTGGAGGGCGCTGGAACTAATATCAGCCTCCCCATTCACGAGAGAGGTGGACGGAGTGGATTCACCCAGGAAGTTCCAGATACTAAAAGTCAATCTCTATGATGGAAAGACCGACCCTATGGGTCACATATGGCATTTTAGACAGATGATGACCCTCTGTAATGGGAATGACGCCCTAATGTGCATAATATTCCCTTCTAGTTTAGGTGAGATAGCGTTACGCTGGTTTAACACACTCCCTGCTAGGTCGGTTGGAAGTTGAAAACAGTTAGCCGAACTGTTCGCAACGAGATTTATCACCAATAGCAGATAGCCCAGGGAGATTGATTCCCTGCTCAGCCTAAGGAAGGTGGAAATCAAACTCCTAAGGTCTTATGCTCGGTGCTATTAGGAGACGTTCAACGATATTGATGATTGCAACGAGTAACTTGTTGTGGCCTCCTTCAAGCTCGGGCTGGATAAAACCCATAAGTTGAGGCATTCCTTGACTAAGAGGCCCGCACAGGGAATGGCTGAGGATATGGGAGAAATGGTCAACGAGGCCCCTCCCCAAGCAGTACAAAAAGAAACCCGAATAGAAAAGAAGGTAGGCAACAAGGCAAGAAGGCCAAGAAGAAATCCGAAAGAGAAAAGGAGCGCGAGATGCCAAACAACATTTATGAGGTAGCTAACACAGTGTTCAAAGAGCTTATTCACAAGCTCCTTCACCAGATCAAGGACAAACCTTGGTTTGTTTGGCTACAAAAGATGCTCACTTATCCAAACAAGATGGACGAGAAGAAATACTGCTTCTATCACAGTGAGCGCGGACATTTCACAGATCATTGCTGGACATTCAAGATGTTTTTTTAAGTGCAGGTAAAGGCTGAAAATCTCGGGCAATAAATTGATAAGGAAAAAACCCGAGCTGAGCAATATACTGCATCTCAGGCCGAGTATGGGGTAGGAAAGAAGGAGCTGGTAGGTGTGATTAGCTTCATACACTCGGCCCCCAGGCTCGAGACATCGAACAAGATAAGGAATGGAAATCGGGAAGTAGTACATAAACGAGAGGTCATGCAGACCCAGCTCGGGTGTAATGTTCTGGGCAAAATAAAGAGCCCGGGTAGCGAAGATCGCCATATTCTCATCATCAACCTTCACTCCAAACTCAGATAATTATATGATGAGCATATTATACGTATTGAGATATCTCTCATATGCAGTCCATACAATTGCTTCTTCACGTACAACTTGTTGGCCTGATTTTTTTTCACTTATAGACCTTCTAGCTTTTGCCAGATCTCATGTGCTCTATTTACATGGAGCATGTTGTGAATAACCTTGTCTCTTAGATTCAATTGAATCGAACTAGCGACCTTACAATCAAGATCATCGCAATCGTCATCAGTCATCTTCTCTGACTTATTTCCATTGCCGAATAATTAACGTCTTGGATACCCCTTATTAGATCAACAGATCCTTCATCCACCACTGCCATAAGGAGAAGTTATTTTTGCCAATGCACTTTTCGACTCTGTACTTATTGTTCATCTTCTTTACTATAATGTGTAAATAAATGTTGAACCAGAACTCTTATCTTCCACCACGGTCTTAGAATTTCAACAACCATCGATTTTGATACTACTTGTTGGGATTTTAGGCACAAATTTTCAAAAGAATAAGATTAACTGATTTGGACAACCAAACAGAGTTTCAGTTACGCTTCAATCCATAATAGCAAAATAAAAAAGCAGTGACAATAAAAAACACAAAAAGTACATTATTTGGCTGGCTGCCTATCTCTATTGGAGAGAAGAAACAATCAACTATATGAAAATACTAATTACAATGATCACTCTCTACCTGACAATATGTCTATGGCAATAAACTGAGCCTTTCACCGTCTATCTACATTTTCTGATCTCTAAAATTGAGTTTCACTATGTGTATTATACGTTCTGAACGTTTTAGGGTTCCTATGGGATATAAAACTCTTACATAGGAAGCCTCTAGGTCAAAATAAAAATTCTAACCGTCGCACAAAAATTATTGTTGCGCGGCGGACCGCTTGAGCGAACCCTAGACGGTTTGAACAGTCAATATCCCAAGAGCATCCTACAAAAAATTAAAAATTCGAGGGAAAAAACTCAACCAAGTTGAACATTTTGAGTGTTAGATGATGCACATATGTGGAAAGCTTAGTTTGTTTTCTACCATTATGAGTGTTAGCTACAATTTTCTTTTTATTTGCCGATCAAAAATAAATATTCGGGCAAATCTTTTGGTAAATATAGCATGTATTTTCGAAACTTCAAATATTATTGATGGAAAGGTGAATAGCCCTTAGGTGTGCACCCTTACTCATATATAGAGAAATAATAATTTTTGGTAGTAGAGTAATTTCTAACTAAGATAAAAAAAAATCCTTAATTTGAATAAAGAATAGTTCCTAAATTATAAAGAAATTATATTTCTTAGTGTATTACTTTAAACCAAGGATAATAATAAAAGGAAACAATAGAATTAACAGTTGACTAGAACATGCCAAAAAATAATTCAAGAAGAAAAAATAATTTCTAAAAATAAGGATTTTCATAAACAAAATGTTAGCCAAACAGTTAATTTCTTTTTTTGACCTTTACCGATTCAAATAATTGCTCTAAGAAATTTTGAACCACTTGTTCTACGTGAAGTTCCATAAATTAATTAAAAATACACACTGAATTATATAAAATAACATGTATATCTTAATCACACTGCCAGCGTGCAGAATTTAACCACCTTAAATTTCATTATCCCATTGTAATTCTTATGTTGAATTCACTGGAATAGAGATGCCTCTAAAAATCATAACTTCCGGCTAGAATAAATATTGCCAGCAAGTTTGAACCTGGGAAAACGGAAAATCAATATCAACCCATGATGCTTGTTTTGTGGAGAAGTAGAGTTAGCCATTCACTGCCTTCGAGACTGTCCTTACTCGACCTCTATATGGGATAAAGTTCGGGGGAAACAAAATTGGAATGACATGACAAAGCGAGGTGATGTAATGCAATGGACTATGGAAGTATGAAATACATTGCTTAAAGGGGAGTGGGATCTTTTCCTAACAATTTTGTGGAGTATCTGGAATAGTCGAAATTCAAAAAGGCATAGGGTAGAAAAAGCTGACCAGATAAGATGATAAACTCTGTTGTAGTTCCACAAAGCAAATACAATGGCTCAGCACACGCACACAGACTCAAAATGGGGTCGTCACATGGAACCCCCCCAGGCAAGGGCTTTTCAAGGTAAATTTTGAAGAGGCACGGTGTAAAGATGGCAAGACAGATGTGTGAATTATTATGAGAGACGATATGGGGAACACAAGTGCATCATGCACTCATCAGATAAAATGGATAGCTTGTAGCGACTTTGCAGAATGTATCGTGGTATGTAAAGCGTTGGAATTTGCAAAGGAGATAGGAGTGCAGAAAATTCTGTTGGAAAGGGATTCTAGGGTAGTAATATCAACAATCCAAAATTCAGAAGAAGACCTATCCTCCATAGGTGGGGTGATAGAAAGAGTAAAGATCATCATAAAAGGTTTTTCTATTTTTGAGTGTATGCATACGAAAAGACAAGGTAAATTCGGTTGTCCATGCTCTACCTCGACTACCACTATCTTTTGAGAGTTTTTATGTATGAATGGACAAGGCACACCGGTCTATAGCACTCCTTATAGATGCGAAGAAAGTACTTATGTAATCTCCTCTTGTTTGAAAGTTTTATTTCTTCAAGATTTGATCCCCTACTATCTTTAATAAAATAAAATAAAAATACAGTTCACTCGTGTCTATTGACGTGTTTTTCTGTGGATGATAAACAAGTTCAATAAATTAGCCATAAGGTTGGTTTAATTAGCAACATAGTAATAAAAAAATACCCAACAAATTTAACTTAGAGTTTAATTACCAAGAAAGTTTAAGAAATTGGTGAAAAGTAATTTTTTTTTGTACAACTCTCTTAAGCTTGTGAATTTGGCTTTTGGTGTTCTCTCAAAATATATAGGAAAAAATTATTTTCATTGAAAATGGGAACCAATTATCTTATTTTAAAATTCTTTTATAGTTCTCCACAATATTTTATTATATATATATATATATATATATATATAAGGACAATTTAGATGAATATAATATTTTTTCAACTTTCTTTTATCAAATTAAAAATTTAAACCTGGACTTTTATTTTGTGATGTGATGAGATTTTTGTAAATACAATTATAAATTAAATTGTCACAAAACTTATCGTTTAATGATAACACTTCCTTCGTCACTAATATAACGCAATTTTTTGGCAGGATTTTTAAGTTGTGTACTTTTATCTAAAAATTATTAATAATAACTTTGTGACGACTTTTAATTATATTGTCACTAAATTTTTTTAGTAATAAATAATGAATATTTTATGACAATTTCAATCGTGACGAATTATCAATTCTCCTAAGCCTCTGTTTAATTGGGATAACTAAAACCTTGACTTTTAAAAAGTTTTATTTTTTTAAAATAATAAAAAAAATTAGAGTATTTGGAATAATTTTTTTACAGTATGTAACTTCTTTTTTTTTCATTAAAATATTTAATATACCCTTACTTGCTTTT
Source organism: Heliamphora exappendiculata (assembly GCA_034768845.1). Classification (NCBI taxonomy): domain Eukaryota; kingdom Viridiplantae; phylum Streptophyta; class Magnoliopsida; order Ericales; family Sarraceniaceae; genus Heliamphora; species Heliamphora exappendiculata. The sequence goes on from JAOTRH010001843.1 coordinate 51,379, forward strand.
AAGTTGTATAATTTGAGATATTGTCACAATTGTTTAATTTTTAAGAATAGAGAATGTTTTACTTATTGTTGAGGGTATTATAACTATTTTATTAAAAAAATAAAATTAGTTTTTAGGAATGTGTATAGACTATTTTTTTTGAAAAAATAAAAAAATAAAATAACTTTTTGATAAACTAAATAGTATAGCTTAAAATTTGACTCTTTTTTTTCTATAAAACAATTAATTTTCTAAATAGCCCAAACAGGGCCTAATTGTGGTTATACCACTGAGTTGTACCACTTGATGCGTGCTATAGTGGTTAAATCTGTGCGTTCCATATGAGGCCTAATGATCCAACAATTTATAATCACATTCGGTGGTAGTGGTTCAGTGGTATACAAGTTAATTGTTTTCATTAATTTAAAATTAAAAATAGCAAATATATACATATACACGCATATAATGGGTACTTTTAAAGTGGAAAAGAGAGAAATATTTACTGACTCACACTCTTGTTTATGCGAAAAATCTAATTTTGAAATTATAGAATATTTTTGGTAGAAAACATTTTTGTAGAACTATTTAGTTTGTAATTTTAAAAATAATGGCACTATTAATTTTAGTAGTGTTAATATTTGTGGTGGTAATAGAACTAATTACAGCGGTAATTGTAGGTAGTAGTGGTGAGGTGGTGGCAAACTAGCCGTGATGATGGCTGGGAGGGATGGTGGTTGTGGCAGCCATGGTGGTGGAGGTGGTGACAGTGGGGTGGAAGTGGCTGCAACTGTACATGATGGCCAAAGATGGTGGGAGATGACGAGAAGTAACATTAGGTGGGATGGTAGTGGTTATGGTTGCGACGATGGTGGTAATGGTGATAATAATGGAAGGATAGTAGTGGCAATAGTAGTGGTCGTGTTGGTAATGTTAACGGCAGGCGATAGTCATGGTGGCAGTAGTATTGGAGTGGTGGAGGGCGGTAGTAGCAACAGTAATTATTGTGGTCGAAGGCAACAGTGGTGGTAAACGTCGGTGGTGATGGTAGTGGTGGTGGTGGTGGGATAATAAGGGTGTAAAATAATTTTTATCAAAATTAATTTATCTTTTATTGATGTAAGAAATAATTTTCATTAATTTTAATTTTTCGTTAAATTAAGTTTTAAAAAATATTTTTTTAAAATATTTTTTTGAAAAAGACGGAGGTCAATCAATAAACCTTAATCTTGTGCATTAAGTGCATAAGTGCACATTCTTGCTCTCTTCCGTAAGTCATTCAAATAGGAGTCTGGGACCGTACTACGGCTAAAAAAGGCACCACGGTCCTGTGTTTTGTTTGGAATATTTTTTTGAATAAATTTTTATGATCGAATTTGTTTATTACGTAGAACTCGTTGAGTTTGTTATTCATGAAATAATTCAGATTCATCCGATACCTGTAACTAAATGATTGAATAATATCTTCTAATATTATTTTATAAATAAATAAATAAAAATTATAATTTTTATAAAAAAATTCTAAACGAATGTTACTCAATCACGTAGCTACAGCTATCGGATGAATCTAAATTTTTACATAAATAAGTAGTTCGACGAGTTGTACATAATGAACAAATTTGATCATAACAATTTGTTCAAAAAAATATCCCAAACAAGACGCAATACCGTACTATTCTTTTTAGATTTTAGACGCAGTACGATCCCTGGGTCGTTCAAAGCGTGGCTTCTATAAAGATTAAACAATCCAAGTGACAGTAACCCTTTACTTTTCTGATGGCAACTACTCACCTTAGTGTGGGGTGGGGGTTGCTTTGGTGGAACCATTTAAGTCATGTTTCGTTTGGAATAAACCTAGTCACTTTATTTTTATTAATAATAATAATAATAATAATAATAATAAATATTAAAACACTTTTAAAATTCAAGTTTCAGTGCTTTTACAAATATTTACATTTTATACAAATAGTAATACACTTCTTACTTATTATTCAATTAACGTATACTTTGAGCTTTTAATTTACAGGTCAATAAAAAGTTATAACATTCAAATATGTTTGCTTATAAATTTTTTTATTTATAGCTTTTTGTGTTATAATTTAATATTATAAAAAATAAATACAAATTATACTACTTAAATTTATAAATTTATAACTAACGAATTTTTATAATTTCTACTGTAAGTTTACAATTTTAACACCTCCTGAGGCCGAAAACTTCAGTAGGTAAGACTCCCTTTTGAAGTCAGAAAAGTCAAAATAATCAATGTGGTGGAAAGACAACTCTTCAGTAAATGATAGACTCCAATGGTACATATGTATATATTTTATTATTCATTTTCAAAATGTATCTAAAGTCTATTCAAACTTTATAATGAACTTATAAATCATTAATTAATTTTAAATTTTAAATAAAAAAGAGAAAAAAGTTAAATTTTTTAATATAAATTTCTAATCGGTTAGTAAAAGTGTTGACTCTATTCCGCAAAATACACTATATTAAGTTTTAAAAATATATTTAATAAATTATTTTGTAATATTTTTGTCAACAGCATCATCGGGAGTGACTTAGAGGAGAAAATGATATAAAACGGGACAAAACGAAAAATATGGACAAAAAGAAAATTTTTACGAAAGTTGCGTCCGAACGGACGAATCTAGTGTTCGAACGAATTTGGTTCAATAAGAATCGTGTTCGGACAGCGTCCGAATGAAAAAGTTTTTGTGATAATTGTGTCCTGACAGATAACTGGACAAAATATTGATAGAAATAAAAGCGTTCGGACAAAATGCCTGGCGTTCGGATGGTGCGCGCAAAAAGAGTTGCACTTGAAGACTGAAACTGTAGCGAAAAGCTTAGGTAGCTTAGGTTCATTAATAGGAGATTTTAGATTTTCAGAAGATGAGAGATTGAGGGAAGCTAGGAGGCCAATTTAAAAGGCTAGGGATGTGCCAAGAAGTTGAAAACGGATACTCAATGCTTTACTTTTCTTCAACTTTTCATGCTTTCTAGTCCCAAATGAGTAGCTATGCTTTTGCTATTCTTAAGCGATGATGAATCTGTAGATGGTATTCTTAAAAACAGTTTAAACTCGTTTGCTTATTTTTTATTTTAGATTCAATTCGTTGTGAGATTTGAGTCGTTGACATTTTGATCAACGAACTTTTAATTTGATTATCTAGTTTCGTTTTTACTTTTTGTGATTGTAAAATCGAGAGCATATGACTTTTATATTTATGCTTTGATATTTAACGTGAAATACTCTACACTTTGTTAGATGATTCGTGCCAAAAGCTTAGATAGAGTATATCATGTTTAGATTCAAGTTTATCCTCTTGATAATCCTTATCGGTCTTGTAGTCGCAATAGAATTGGATTGAATCGAATAAAAATAAGGTATAGTTTAAATGAAATTAAGAAACGCTGGCTATGGAGAATTCTAAACTCTTAAGAATCTTTTTGTCAATTGAATTATAAATCTTTGACTTTCTTAGTTTTTTAGTTTAAATCAAATTATAAATCAAATTAATTTTTTTTCTTTAAAAAATTATTTATAAATAAATTATAATCGCATCCAAATTCCTGTTAACGATATCCGAACGTTAATTACTATCTTATAAATTAACAATTAAAATAAAATTTTAAATAATTATTTTTAATACAATACGACACAAACACAAACGAATTATTTAAATAAAATGTCAAGAATATGCATCTTAAATTTAGAAATGTCAAACCGCCCGTGCAGCTACGGATGAAGTATAGGCCTAGGCGTGACCCCACCCCCGAGTTTAATTTTTGCATGTAAAAAAATATGTATATTTAAATATGTTCTTTGGAATTATTCTTGTGCCTGTCCAAAACAATTAGTTTATTTCAAACCCCAGGTATCCCGCACTCTCAGGCTCATTTTCACACGCAACGCAACCCACTCGAGCCAATCACCTTCCACCATTCCGCCCATAACACCACCACACACCCAAGCCCAAGGACCAAGTGCATTAGCGATTACTGATTAGTCAATAGGGTTTTGTTTGTTTTAAAGGCTTAGTTATAACCATTAACGGCAGTAACAAGCTGACTGTTGAGCGGTGGCAATTGTGCAATTTGAGAAAGAGTAAGGTCCATGATTCTAATCTCTTATTTCTGGTTAGCCCTCTTTGTCTACCACTCTCTCTATCTTTAAATTTTTATCGATTTTCTTTTACCGATTCAGTGATTCCCATTAACTTTGTATTGTTTTTGTTAAATGTTAAACTGTATACCATAATACCATGATTTATTATACCTATTTATTGATTTATGTTAGCTGTAGTTAAATCGGAATTAGTATGCTAAGTTGATCAATTTGATACGTATACTTTTTATATGCGATTAAATTATAATTTTTTAAAGTTGAATATAATTAATGATCTCGCTATAATAATGGTAAAGACAAAAAAAGACAAAGTATATCAATTAATTTATTTGTTTATTATTTTGACATTGATCTTACCCGTCGGGACAACTACGATCGGAAAAGTATTTTCACTAATATTGTTGTGAAGAATCCACTAAAAAACTTAAATATGTGATCAATTGATAAATGATAGCTTGATGGTATACGTAAACAGACATGTTTTCGATAGAATTACTAATAATGCTATTACGTATAGCTTTTAAAAGATGAAAATCCGTCAATGTCAATTAATCTATAAAAATTAAAATCTTTAAGGATGGGTTTTTTTTTTTTGCTTAAAATAAATATTTATATTTTGAAGCCCATCAGCAGCAAATTTCTGAATCCATCGCTGCGACCGAGTATTCTTAGCATCAGATAATATATTGATTTTTTTATTGGTGCAATTCTTATAAGTAGTAGAAAAATATCAAATATTATTTTAAATTTGCAGATATAACATATTATACATGTGTTTTTAAAAATATTTTGTAATAATAAATAATTTAGTATAACATAAATATTTATATAACATATTATTTTAATTAAATTGTCTAAATTAATTTTTAATCTCACTATTTATAATGAGGTAGTTAACTTAAAAATATATAAATTTTTAATGATGAATATTAATTAGTTTTAAAACTCGCTATGCTACATTCGAAACATAAATTCAAGTATAAAAATAAAAAAAATACAAATAAAAAAATAAGGATCATGGGAACGGTCCTGCGAACCTCGAACCCGAGCTCGGGCTTGACTAGTGATGGCGCGCCTGTTTGGTTTGGGTCGAATCCATCGTTTGGTAAGTTCTTTCCCTTCTAGAAAATTTGATACTTCCAAAGAAAACGCCTTTAAACCACTCTTGACTTATATAAATTACTCTCGCAATCATCTATCAACTAATGTAGGATGAGAGCTAGTTATTATTATTTTGTTAATTTTAATGATACATTTTTAGAGTAAATTTTTCGTTCACCCGTTAATAATTTTAAATTCAACAAAATTCATTATTACTATATTCATGGAGATATACAAATTAAAACTCGAAATCATCTAAAAAAATTAATCTAATTCAAAGATAATTTACTTCCAAATTAACTAAAAATCATCCTCTAACCACTTTTTCCAATATTTTATTATACACACTGACTGATATAGGCTTTGTTAATAAATAGCTTAAAATTTGATTTTTTTATTAGTGGTTTAAATTGGAAAAGTCAAAAAACATTGTTTGAGAATCTAAAGGCTTATGTTTTAGCCTAATAGTGTTTTTGTTTTTTCATATAAAATAATTTTACATAATTTTTTAAAAGATATTATAATTTTTATTATATTCATTTATATTTTTATAAAAATTATATTTTAAAATTTTACTCATCAAGATTTATTGAACATGAGCTATATTAAATATAAAATTATATAAAAATAAATTTAAAAAAATTATAATAATTTTGTTTTGACTTAAATTTTAAACGTAGAATCATTTAATTTATAGTTATTTTAAGTTAAAATTTTAATTTATTAACTTTTAACTCGGAGTTACTCAGTTTACTAAGCGAATTTTTAAATTTATTTTTTACCAAGCATGTTCCAAAGAAAAGAATGTAAGAGGTGGTGATTGGTGAAGTAGCTAGTTTCAAGGGTTGCGGCTCAGTGCTTCAGTCTAGGAAACCCAACCGTGCAATCCTGGCGTTTGTAGGTGGAACACGTGGAAGCTTATCAACACTTCTAACCACCTGGGACCACTTCGGTGGCTTCTCCAAAGATTCCCGCCGCCATGCCCCCGTACATAGGCG
>JAOTRH010001844.1:0-24259 GCA_034768845.1 Heliamphora exappendiculata
TCCCGTTGATCCCGCTCAATACACTCCAAGTGTACTAACACATCGAGCTCGAACATCGAATTCTCAAAACTTAAATTCGATCCGTTCGACCTAGTCAAGACCAGCTACTATAACAATGTACTACAATCGTACCAATGGAATGTCCGGTTCCATTGCGATTGTGAGCCTACCTATATAATCTGTCATAACTTTTGACCCAATCTTCCGTGCAGCACGACCGTGTCCAATACTTGACAGAATATACAGACTATGCATTCATACATCACAAATATAAATATGAAATTATAAATGAAAAACCATCTCAAATTGTTTCTTATTAATATGCCAGGGATCCAGAATAAAATACATAAAAAACATGACTTTTTAGTATACATTCCCAACAAAACCAACAATCCCCCCCACCCCCCACCCCCAAACCCAGCAACAAATAAAAAAGGAAGTTGCACACCTTCACACGCACAAAACAAACAAGAATTATAAGAAATATAAGTTTAGTAATTTTATTATCTTGTCCATGGAAAGAAATAACTTGTTGCTTTGTTGCGCGGACAGCCTTGAGAAGCCTCTATTTAGAAGGTGAAGATTCAAAACACAGATATGGGATCAAGGGCACTGCGGATTCTTCCATTAAAGAAAACGCACCAAAAGAAAGAGACCAAAAAAAAAAGGCAACAACAAAATCTCCAAACTATAGCTTTTCACCTATAAGGTGAATAAAACTCATCGTCCTTAATACCTTCTACTCTGCATGTTGAGACAATTGTTTAATGCCAAGGCCTAAAAAGAAAATCCATGTAAAGAACAACGCACATAATTCACGTTAGCTACTCCAATCCCTTTTTGGCCATCATGAATTCATGGTCTATTCAAGTCCATAATGGTCCTCACTGGAATCCGAATTTTGGAGAGACAAGATAATCTTAGCATGGGGTACAGTATGGTAGAATTAGGTAACCAAAATTCAGAGCCAAACTTTGGGCTTCAGTAGAGGTTCCTCATTTTCTATGTTAGGAGAAGTTGGAATCCTCAAAAAAAGCATGAGAAACATGAAAAGTGGGGCTAGGTAAATAAATTCAAGAGCAGACCATAAACAACTTGTTAGGAAATTAATTATTATTTTAATTTTCATATTTTTTTTTATAGCAATTTAGGTTATATTATTAGTGTAAAACTCCTAATGTATTTAGAAGTCTTGTGGTTGGATATTTTTAAGAATTCTGATTTGTTTGGGTTCCTTAGTGATTATCCTAGTTTGATTTGGAATCATAAATTTGTATTGTATTATAAGATCTTGATCAAAATATTATTCAAGCTAGAGACTGAAGTACAGCCGCACAAGCCAAAAGTACAAGTAGCAAATGCAGGATTCGACACGACATAATACAGTCTGGCGCATAACCGCTCGAGCGGTCCCAAGTATGCTCAAGCGGACCCCAGACAGTTTTAATTCGATTGAAACTCCAAATGTCTAGTTTTGAGGCCTATATAAAGAACCATAAGCCATCCACGAAAATTAACTTCTGCACTTCAATAATTAGAGATTCTAAAGCAGATTAAAAGTTCCATTCGAGTTCAAAAAAATCTGAGATTATTCGTGTTCAACTTAGAAGGCGTTCTAAGTTTACCGACGGAGGATCCTGCCAGTGTGAAAGTATTGAAGATTCAATACTAGTGAAGCTTCGAGGATTCGTTGCTGTGGTGATCAAGCGAGGAACGATGCACATAAATTCGGTAAGATAATTTAAGGCGTTTGGATTGAAGATTCGATCAAAATCTGTAAATGGTGTCTTATAATTGTTTAATTGGTTAGTGCTTGATTTACCTGGACTAGGATTAGTCCTGTGAATTTTTACCAAAGTTGAGTTTTCCATGTAAGAAATCTCGTGTGTTGAGTTTGGATATTTGATTCTTTATTTCTCGTATTCCACGATATAAATTGATTAAAAACGTAAAAAGAATATTTTTTTAATTGGTTTGATTAAAAAATATAAAAATAATTTTTTTCAATTGGTATCAGAGCAGGTTTATTTTTTTCAAAAATAATTATAATTTTTTTCGAAAAAAAATAAAAAGGTTATAATTTTTTTTGATTAAAAATATTTTTTTCAAAAATAAAATATTTTTTTAAAAAAACGGTCGTAATCAATCTTAATCATCAAATTTCTAAGAGAAAGAAACTCAACAATTAGACCACCCCTGTTAGATGGAAGGAACTAACTTTATTGGAAAGCTCGGATGCGGGTATTTTTAAAATCTATCGATGAAAGAGTTTGAATTTCAATTGTTACTGGCTATACCTGACTTACTGTCAAGTCTGTGAATGATTTTATTTTAAAACCAACCGAACAATAGGATAAATTTTTAAAAAAAAATATAGGCTGAAATAGTAAAGCTATCAATGCCATTTTTAGTGGTGTCACACTGGAAGAATTCCGACGAATTTGTATGTATGAAATTGCTAAAGAAGTGTGGGATATTCTTGAAGTTATTCATGAAGGTACTACAACTGCAAAAATTTCAAAACTTCAAAAGTTCACTACTAGTTTGAAACTTTAAGAATAGAAGATAATGAGACATTTAATGATTTTTATACCAAATTGAGTGACATAGTCAATTCTAACTTTATTCTTGGCGAAAAAATTTCAGAATCCCGCATTATTAGAAAAATTTTGAGACCACTTCCCGAGAGATTTGAACCAAAAGTTACCACTATTGAAAAAAGCAAAGATGTTGATATGTTGCTAGTAGAACAGTTGGTTGAAAATCGTCAAACCTATAAAGCTAGTTTACGTCAACCTAAAAAATTTAAAAGTATGGCTTTCAAAACGATTTAGGATGACATTGATGAGGCTGAGGAAGATGATGAGATTGATGTTGAAATTATGAAATATTTTGTTAAAATTTTTTAAAAAGCTTTTAAAAATAAAAATTGCAACAATCTCAACCTGAAAAATAAAAGAAAAGATAAACTCAAAACTAATTCTAAGAATGATAATAAAAAAGTCAAAAATTAACCCCGAGGCATACAGTGTTTTGAATGTCAAGATTATACCCATGTGGCGAATGAATACCCAACTAAGAAAAAGAAAAAAGGAAAAAGCTCTTAAAATCACATGGGATGAAAGTTCTTCCGAAAATAATTTAGACAATGATGAAGCTGACAATGATGATGGTAATTTTGTTGCTTTTACTGATTTAATAAATTCTGTTGATCATGTATGCACTAGTCCTAGGTATGTTTGTAAAAGTTTACAAAATGAGTCAGTTGACAATAATAATGAATCTAATTGTAAATAAGTAGATGGTGAATCTCTTCAGCATACATATAAGAGATTGCATGATGAAAGTTATAAATTGACTAAAATGATTTGAAATTGACTACAAAGATAAAATTGTTTGAAAAGGAAATAGAAAATTTGAAATAAGAATTGTCTGAAAATTTATTTAAAGTTAGTCAATTAAAAACTCATAAAGTCATTTTAACTAAAAAATTGAATGCTGCTGAAAAAGAAAGAGATAACTTAATTGAATCATGCAAAATTTTTAAAAACACAATTGTTAATCTTGAGAAAAATTTGCATGAAAATATTGAGTGAAAGAAGTCTCTTGAATCTAGCGTTGTAAATTTGCAAAAGAATCTTAATTCTTCTAATGTTACGGTTGAGAAATTGAATGCAAGTTCCCTAACTTTTGAAGAAATTCTAAGTGTGCAAAAAGTGATGTCAGATCGATCTGGACTTGGGTATGTTCACAAATCTTTTGCCCCAAAAGACTCAGGTAAAATCAAATTTGTGAAAACTGTGAATATTTCAAATAATTCTGTTCAATTTAAGGGTCAAATTTCGAAAAGTTTTTTTCAGAAATCTTTACTAAAGTCAAATAATTTTAAAAAATTTGTCCCTATTTGTCATCATTGTGAAATATTAGGACACATTAGACCCCGATGCAGAAGGCTGCACGAGTTAGCTCGCTGGCATGTGAGCGCTCGAGCAGACTCACTACGCGCTCGAGCGGCCAACCTGCAAAAAGATGGAAAAACTCACTGGCAGTCGCGTGCTCGAGCGGTCCCACTGTACACTCAAGCGGTCAACCGACAGAAAATTATTGTTGGTCAGAAACCTAGCAACTCCATGATATCCTTGCCAAAAATTCGATTTTTATGTGTTAGAAAGTCAGACTTGTTTGAAAATATTGTTAAGAGTGCTTCAAAAAATCAACTTGTTGATGAGACCTCTAGAAGCACTCCAACTGGAACATGTGTCTTGGAATAATATTTATCTTTCTCTGTGATAAGAAGTTAAAAAATTCATAGTTTTGAATCTACTTGATTATTTTTCAAGTAAAAGATATTCGAATTTGTGTTCAAATTTTTTTGGGAGCTTTTTGAATGTTTTTAAAGAACACTTTTGATTGACCATGATGATAGAATCCCTATGTTGATGTTGATATCTACAACACCCCTATCTGTTTATTTATCCACTGGTCCTTTTTCATTGAGAACTGCTTGTGCTATAAAATACTTACAGAAATGATTACCTATACGAACCTTGCCTTTACGTTTGTTATAGTATGCAAGCCGCTATTTATGCTATTTTTTGGCATGCACATGAAAATAGCTACCTATATGAATCTTGTTTTTTTGGTCATATTAATGTGACAGCAGTCAAATAAAAGCATAAACAATTCTTTTTATATACAGTTCTTTTTTAGGGGGAGCTTCCATCTCTTTTCAACAGATATACATTAGAAATTTATCCGATTTGACTTCAAACTGGTGGAAATTCTTAAAATTATTCAAATATATTTCATGAAATATCGATTACACATAAGGATTGAATCTGGAATTTGAAGAAAAAATCGAGTAACTCTTGCTTAGGTTTTTTTTTATTTCCTCACGACATTAAACCTTAAGTTCGTTTTTGTTTTGAAAATTCAATAAATTATGATCTTCATTGAATGATTTATGTTTTTTTTTATTTGAATGTCAAAAGAATCTAATTTATTTTTAAAATAAAAAGAAAAAGTTTATAAATATTATTTTTCAATAAAAACAATTTTATGTGATTGCTTCTTTAGATTTTTCGTTGTGAATTCTAAGCAGCACTTCCAGGCCACACGCAAAAAGGGGGAGATATGTTTGTTTCGGGACTCTGTTTTTGAAATTGATTTTGAACTAATTTTCTAATGATTTCTATTTACTTGATATTGTTTGGAAATATGGTCTTGTTTTGTTTTTTCAGGAGATAGATTAAAAATACGAAATTTGCTTAAATTAAGATTGCATGAAGAGTTCTTCTGAAATACTACAGCTTGAAGATTATGTATTTGGCGTGGTTATGAGTTTTTGTGTTTACCTGGAATTGCCAAGTGGGAGATTGTTAGGAAATTAATTATTATTTTAATTTATATATTTTTTTATGGTAATTCAGGTTATATTATTAGTATAAAACTCCTAATGTATTTAGAAGTCTTGTGGTTGGATATTTTTAGGAGTTCTGATTTGTTTGAGTTTCTTAGTGATTATCTTAATTTGATTTGGAATCACGAGTTTGTATTGTATTAGAAGATCTTGATCAGAATACTATTCAAGCTGGGAGACTAAAGTACAACCGCGCAAGCCAAGAGTACAAGCAGCCAATGCAGGATTCGACACGACAGAATAAAGTCTGGCACATGACCGCTCGAGCGGACCCCAGGCAGTTTTAATTCGATTGAAATTCTAATTGCCTAATTTTGAGGCCTATATAAAGGATCATAGGCCAGACACGAAAGTTAATTTCTGCACTTCAATATAAGAGATTTTAAAACATATCAGAAATTCCTTTCGAGTTCGAAAAATTCTAAGATTGTTCATGTTCAACTTAGAAGGCTTTCTAAGTTTACCGACGGAAGATTCTGCCGGTGTGAAAGTATTGAGGATTCACTACTAGTGAAATTTCGAGAATTCGTTGCTGCGGTGATCAAGCGGGGAACGGTATACGTGGATTCGGCAAGATAGTTTAAGGCGTTTGGATTGAGAATTCGATCAAAATCTGTAAGTAGTGTTTTGTAACTGTTTAATTGGTTAGTGCTTGATTTACCTGGATTATGATTAGTTCCGTAGTTTTTTACCCAAGTTGAGTTTTTCACGTAAAAAATCTCGTGTGTTGAGTTTGAATGTTTGATTTTTTACTTCTCGCATTCCACGACATAGATTGATTAAAAACGTAAAAAGAATATTTTTTTAATTGGTTTGATTAAAAATATATATAAATAATTTTTTTCACAACTCAAGCTAACACTATTATATCAAAGCTATAAAACATTCATTAGTTCCCATTAGTAAATACCAAATTTATACACAAACATAGATGGGCTCAAGGGGACATATGGCAGTTGCCACCTAAGTTTCAAAAAAATTTCATAATTATAGCAGAATTAGTTACACAATATTTCAAAAGTATATAAACTTGCCCCCTAATTTTTTATAAAAAGAAATTTAAATATTTAATATCCATCCCCTATTTTTAAAAAAAAAATATTAATATCCTCTTTTCTTTCCTTCCTCTCGTAAGTCACAATTAACACTTTCCTTCGTGCTCTCACTCTCGTCAATCCAAACAACGGCTAAGAGATTATAAGAACCATTCACCCCTTAAATTAAAGGGGCTTTCAGCGAAATATCCAAAAAAATAAGTTTTAACACGCAAGATCCACCAACAAAATTTTTAACGTACGAGATCCAATCGCCTACAACATAAATAAATTCAACACAAACAGATAAATTTATATGTAATACATACAAATAAATTTATCTGTCGTCTTATTTTATGCAAGACAGATAAATTTATCTGTGTTCTTTATACAAATAAATTTATCTGTGCATTATCAAAACGTGTATCCAGTATATAGATAAATTTATCTGTATGAAGAACAGCGTGCCTTTTCAAAACACGTATAAAATACACAGATAAATTTATCTGTATGCTTATTTATGTAAGACAGATAAATTTATCTGTGTGTCTTTTCAAAACACGTATAAAACACACAGATAAATTTATCTGTATACTTATTTATGCAAGACAGATAAATTTATCTGTGCCTTTTCAAAACACGTATAAAACACAGATAAATTTATCTGTATGCTTATTTATGTAATACAGATAAATTTATCTGTGTGCTTTATACATGTTTTAAAAATACACAGATAAATTTATCTGTTCTAGGATTCAATTGGACTTCGAGCGTTAAAATTAGACCTCGCGCGTTAAAAATTTGGTTGGTGGAAGAAAAACAAAAGCGGCGCTACTTCAAGGATTTAAAATTAATTTTCCATAAATTAAAATCATGCCCCATCCCCGTACACAAAATCACAATATCTTAAACAGTCATCCAATCATCAATAAGAAATCATATACAAAATTTTGACAAACAAAAGAGCCAATAAATCAACAGAATAGGATAAGAACAGAAGCATCTCGTGAGAGTGAAAAGAAAACAAGAAAGCACAGACCGATTCACAGGTAGAGCAGAGAGAAGAGAAAGAAACCTTGGAAACGATGTCTTCACAAATAGCCAGATGGGTTCGGCAGTGCTTGCAGCTGTAGATCTTGCCCTCAAGAGTAATCACAAACAGCCGCCCCATTTCTTTCCCCTCTCTATTCTCTTTCTCTCTCAATAAATCTCCTCTTCTTTCTCTGAGACTTTTGTCAAAAATTCAAAACGAAGAGAACTGATTAATGGATTTTACGTACCGATATAAAGACCCAGGATGGTGAATACATTGTTCGTTAAGAAATCGAGAGAAGTGTAGAAAAGGAGAAGGAATATGAGAGAATCTTTGAAGCACAGATTATCAAACTTACCTTTGAAGCACCTAACTTGCGAACCTACCACACCTAACACATCTTCATATAATGTAATATTATAGAACCCTTTTCCTGCAGAGGGAACTGCGGACGACTTGTACATCACGGGAGTCTCTCATCCATTTTTTTTTATTTTTTTATTTTTTTTATCGGGAGTAGAGCCGCGGCGGGAAATAAAAAAAAGAAAAAGATAAAAAAAAGATAAAAAAATTTGAACCGTGAATTATCTGGGTAAGAAATCTTATGAAAAGACATTAAATTATTGAACTGTCAAGACTCCTCGTCTCTCGTCAATTTTTGTGAATACGGATTACTGCTTTATCCCTCCGTAGAATCCGAATTTGTTCAATTTTAAATTACACTAAAAAAATTGAGAGAGATTAGCTCTCAGTCATATTTAGAATATTTATTTAAGATAAGTTCTAACTTAAAATTAATATTTTATTATTATAATAAAATTATTCTTAATATATGATTTATGCGCCACGAATTTATGCTTTTTAATTAAAAAATATGATCATTTTTTAAAATAATTGATATCAATAGAATTTTTTGAAAATCGAATTAGAATTGTTTAAGATTTTCGTTATGATATTATTTACAAAAATAATGACGAATCTTCCACAATTTAGGGTTAAAACTCTTCAAGATTATGTATGAACTAATGTGATTGAAAATAACAGCGTATATCGTGTAATAGATTTTTTCTGGTGTTTAGTCAATGTTTTTGACACGGTTGTTGATATTTATATTTGTTATTTTAGTTAGGGTTCGATTTATTGTAACTTATACCGCATCTTATCATACTGAAAGTCGCTGTAACTCCGTAGATATGATTGTTGATCTTTATTTTTGTTATTTCAGTTAGGATTCGATTTATTATAACTTGTACTGCTGTCTTATCATATTAAAAGTCACTGTAATTTCGTGGATGTAATTCTAATTTTAATTGAACCAAGTAAATCATGTTTTCATAGGTGTGATTACTTAATTTTTATTGTTTATTTTTGTTTCCTACCATAATATGATTTACTCATCAATTGAGTAAGACTCATGATGAGACTAACTTATCATAAATTCCAAAAAAAGAACACATCAACCCATATAAAAAGGGATAACGTCCCAAACATATAAAAAGGGATAACGCCCAAACATTGGAACATGTGAAAAATATTTTTTAAAAAAAACTCAATCATTTTGCTTTTTCTCTTTGTACTTTTATTAAAACTTATTTTTATTTAACTGTTAGAGTTGTTTTCGATACTCGCAATTGACCAATTTACAATTGTTGCCTTGTGCAAAAAAAATCCAAATTTACTTGAATGCTCCTTTAAACTGAAAACTCTTACAATTTGACCCTCATATAACTAGCTTATAAAAAATGAATTTTAACAACACGCCACCTATTCCCCTCTCCTCTCATTCATTTTCTATCACGTCTTATTGTACATTTACTTTGACGGGACACAAGGTAGCAAATGGAATCTCGAATTTTATTCTCTCTAAATTAGCCCACAAACACTATTTAATATTTTTTTCTTTCTAGTTTACTCAGGATGTGCTTGTTACTGTTTTATTTATTTACTTTATTTTATTATTTTTTGATAGCCGCAGCTTTTAATTCTTTCTCCATTAAAAGATGTGTTATGTACCGGAAACAGTTTTCAAAAACTAAAAAAGCTGATTTTAGAAAAGCCTAGTTTAGTGTTTTTTAATTTTTGTTTTTAAGGTTAAATTTTATAACAAATCTTACCATAACAAATATTCTCTCAATAACCAAGTCATGCTCATAACAAAGTGCTCAATTTTTGTGTTCAATTTTTTTTTTTGTTATGAATTTAAAAATTATGAGAGTTCGAACTGAAGTTAAAAAAAATTCACTGAAGACGGAAAAAACACAAAAAGCCAGTTAAGTAGTTTTTTTTTCTCCTTATTCAATTTTTTAATTTTTGGTAAAAAAATTTACTTTTCTAAATTTTAATAACGGTAGAAATTTAAAAAGTACAATCATTTGAGTTAATGTTAAAAAAATTAATTAAAAACCAAAAAAACAAAACATATAAGGAAAAAAAAAACTAGGCATTGGATTGAAATTGGGCTCATCGAATGGGGTTTTGTCCACAGTACATTGCAAAAATCAGGCCCAAGTATACCGAACTTAAGAAGGCCCATTAGACCAACCCAAAGCTGATGGAATTTTGGGCTTAGGCCCATAAAATTCAACAACAATAGTTCGTCAAGTTCGAGCTCCAAACAAAAAAGTTGCTCTAAATAGAGGGGCTCAAAAGCACGGCCCACTAGAAGCTATGAATTTTACTATCAACTAACAGAGGCTTAATTAAAGGCGAAGCAATGTATGAACTAGTTTCAAAAAATTAATATTATCTAAAAAACTTTGAACCTAGAGTTATGATCATGAATTAATTAAAGGTTATTTGTTGATATATTTTGATTTTATTTACTTTTGAAAAAAACCCTGTACTTAGATTAGAGCACCTAACTTTCGTTTATAACAAGATCCGAACGTACTTATCCACTAAAAACTATTCTTTTGTGATAACTTTAGAAAACTAAGTGGAATCAAGTAGATTTTAGTTTCTATTACTAAAACTTAAAGATTCAACCAGTGTGCGTAAAAAAAACCATGCAACTAAAATTTTACGCTTTTCTTAACAAAAATAAGTGATTTGAACACCTTTAATTTTGGACCTTTTTCCCACAAAATAAATCAGTTAGTGCTATATCCGGCCCAAGTGGTTCAACCAAAAGGTAATTCAACACTCAAATTGATTTTCTAGAAGTTCTTCGCAAAGTAAGACAAGTATGAATATTAAATTGCATATACGTGATTCAAAGCAATTGAATTGATTGGGTACTCAAGGCACGCAACTCTTATTTACAACAACTCTTATTTACGTATTGATCATCGTAAATGCTATTCTTGCTTAATAATTTTATTAAAATAAGTACGATTAATTCAATTTTTAAAAAAATAGTTTCAATAACTAAAACTTCAGATCCAAGCTCATGAAAGCGAAATCAAAATCTTGAAAAGCTGCACAATCATTCATGTGACTCCCCATTACTCTATGTACTAGCTGGATGGGAAGCATGAAGTGATATGCCACTCAGTAACCAACATATTTGGGACCTTGTGCTTGCTCTTAGTTCCTCGTCAAAAACAGAATCAGGGGTGCCCAGGACAGTGCTGTGGTTTCTGTGGCTGCCGGGCTCAAGCCTCGAACTTATTTTTATGATTCAAATCATTTATTTTGTAAGGTTTGTCGAGTATATTATTTGTACAAAAAATTAAGTTTATCGCCCACTTGTTAGTCACTTATCTAGATTTGGCAAATTGATCACTAATATCAGTACCCTAGATATAGGATTATATTTGTCTATCCTTAATTTTCAAAATTGTAAAGCAAAATGGCACTACCCTAGTTCAAATATAATGTGTAGTATGACATTTTTATCTTTGTTTAATTTTATCATATAATAGTTTTGAGCCTAGCACCCACTAAAAAAGCAACATTTTGTTGGTCTCGCACACTATGATTCCTCCAAACATGCAATAGTTTAAGAGCAAAATATCACATGTCTCAAAAATTATGTGTTTCTATTTCGATATATTAAAAGTATATATATCTCAATATTTTTACATCTCAAAATTCTTATTTAATTGAATAACTTTCAACGCACGAGACAGACCGAGGGACATGTAACTTTCGGAACAAAGAGACATATGGAGACACTATTTATTCTATTTTGAACTTGACACGTTTTAACTCGCAAAAGCAACCTTAAACAACAATTTGATGTCAAAAGATGTATAGGGATAGAGACGAAAAAATGGTAACCTCTTTTTCAAGTTAATTATTCCATCATTAACTATATTATATAAAAATAAAATGTAGAAAAGAGAGAGGATAGGGAAAATGGTGATGTTCCAGCAGAGAAATCATGGGCTAACGCGGGATGATGTCGGGGAATTAATTGTCGCCGGGAAGCAATAAAGCGATGGCCACTATGAAGCCAAAGTGGCCTACAAGTACAACCCCCTTTCACCATCCAAAAAAGCAAAAATAATATTAAAAAAAAAAAAGAAAAAAAAAAAAGAATGAACCACCCCTGGCACACTGGCCCCACCATACCCACATGAACACAACATCTCTTGGTTTCTTCACTAATCATGATTTAACCTCTCATTTCATTTCATCATTGTACTTAATTATCTCCAACACTAATCATTTATGTCGGGGGTTTAGTTTTACTTGTTAGTTCTTTTTAATTATTATTTTGTTATGACCAAACAAATAAAGTAAAAAAAAAAAAAGATCAAATAGTATACAAACAGATTTCGCTCGTCTTGTAAGCCTACAAATTATAAAAATCAACAAAAGAATCACTATAAATAAGAAGAATATAAAAGAGATAGCCACTATTGATTATCACTCTAACACAATCATCGAAGGTGTTTGGTAAAATCATTATTAGTAATTTTTAATTTTTGACTATTAATTTTAGTTATAAATTATAATTTTTTTTTAATATTTATAATTTTTGTTATAATTTGTAATTAAATTTTTTTATTTCAATTATAAATTATAATTTTTACTAAACACTCACAATTTTTAATACAAATTACAAAATATATAAATTATTAATTTTAACAATATCAAACACTACAATTAAATCCTAGAGATCACGTACCCTTCTTTATTTATCGCACCCTAAAACGAAGTAAGTCGAATAATATACATAGTATAATGAAACGGGTTAAATGATGTGGGGTTCAATAACTGTAGATTTGACTCGAGAATGAGACGCGCTCTTTTACCAACCGTTGTATTTTGGCTCGAACAGTATCGTTGAAAAGTGCAGTTTTTTCCGTCATTCTGTCCTCCTTCCACTGAATTTTGAAAAAAAAAATGTTGCGTTTGGCATTTTGAATTCACCCGGTTTTGCACTATAATTTGTTTAGGACTTCTTTTATTTTTTGATTCAATCTTTGTATTTCTTGGTTTAATTTTTTTAATTTTTTATTTTTTCATGATAAAAAAAATTTAAAAAGTATATTTTTTTTCGGTTAAAATTGAAAAAACACTAAAGACGAAAAAAAATCCACAAAAAGCCAAAAACCCCAATAACTTAACCTTTTGGTCTTATTTGAACTTTTTTTTATTTCTTATTTTTTTTTACCTTATAAATTTCTCGTGGGAAAATATATAAAATACAATTATTTAGATTAATATTTAAAAAAAATCACTAAAAAAAAGACCAAATGCAGGCTGAATCATTGGGAGTAATTGATTGTGTTCACCTAAAATTATCAAAGGAGAAATTGTAAAAAAAACTAATATAAATTAATTTTTATTTTTTATATTTATTTTAAATGACAAATTCAGGGTGTTTAGGAACGGTTTGTTTTTAGAAAGGTTAATGTGCATAAGAATCTTATAGATTTAGGAAAATTTAGTTATATCTAGAATTATAAATGGATCTAGCTATTCTTGATTCTTGGTTCATCTAATATGAAAGTCCTTTTGAATATCAAGCTAGTGGTATACATAGATAAGTAAAAGTACAAGCAGTCAAAGCATAACTCGACAGAAAGGTTCGGCCACTTCACCGCTCAAGCGTTCAACTGATCGCTTGAGCACACAACTGATCGCTCGAGTAGATCCCAAGCTTTTTAATTGAATTTGAGTCCTGCTTGCTTGGAGTTTGAGGATCTATAAATAGATTATTAGAGGCGCACGAAACTAACCTTGGACAGAAAACAATACTGAGCATCAAGATCATATCAGGGTTGTTTCGTGTGTTAAAAACATTGAAGATCATTCGAGAGTAAAAATTAGATGGTGTTCTAAGTTCCAATAGAGGATTCTGCCGAAGAAATTGCTATGAGGATTCGTTGTAGTAGAAATCAAGAGGAGAACGGTAAACGAAAATTTGACATACATGCCTAGGACTAGAAGATTGATGAGTCGATCAAAGAGTCTGTAAATTGTATTATAACTGTTCATGATTTAATGTTTGATTACTGGACTTGGTTGTCCCGTAATTTTTTACTCGCTGGATTTTTTCACGTAAAAATCTGTGTGTTGTGATTTTTTCTTGTTAGTTGTGATTCATGAATGTGATTGATTAAATCTCTAAAAATATTATTTTTCAAAATAAGGTAAAATCATATTTTCTCATCAACAGCACAAAAAAAAGATATGAAAATTTATCATAAATAAGTAATTGAAGTAATTGAGCGTGAGAGCCAAATGAATCGATGAGATAATAATATAATAATTTTATATTTTAATAGCATTGTATTTTTTAAAAATTAAACTTTATATATGTATTTATAAATTAAAAAAATATTATATTTATGTAATTGAAAACAAAACGAAAAAATTCGAAATAGGAAAAATCAGCGCGGGGAAGCAAATGCCATCCCTACCTCACTTGTTATCGAGGTGGGAAAAATTTATAAAATTCGGAATAGTGCCATGCGGGGCAAGACGAAAAAAATTGTCATTTAAAAAGAATAATTTTACCTTTTCCTAATGGTATTGAGATCCGTACATAGAAGTTAAAAAGCAGGCTTTCGGATTTTTTTATCCAACAAACTCTGTTTTTTTATTGATTCATTTTTCTAACCACAGAGTTACCCATCTTTTTATTAAGCCATTGAGCAAATTAAACCTAAGGTCCCGCTTATAGATTATCTAAATAGTCAAGTTTTCTTTTATTTTTGAAAATAAAAATAAAAAAGGTGAATAATATATATATATATATACTTTTTGTTAAAATGTCCTCCCCTCACTGTGTGTTTTAAAACTTGTTTGGGATGCCTTGTTGCTTTTTATTTTTATTTTATTTTTTTATTAAAACGTTTTGTTGTAATGCTTGTTTGGTTTGTATATATATTTTCTGCTTTCTAAAAGAGAATTCAACTTTTTTTATTTACTATATTTACCATTTTGAACAATTGCTTGTTTGTTATATCAAATTGGGCTGAGTGTTAAACGTGTGGAGCCTAATTATTTTTGGGAGTCCAATTCATGATTTAACTCGTTTCAGAGATATTACGGTTTAAAACGATATTATTTATGATTTCTGACTCGATTATGAATTTTTATATTTGTTACTTTTATTAGGGTTTCTCAACCCTTAAAATTTAATTGTTTATCGCTTCTTATCATAGTGAAAATTGGCACAACTACGTGAACGTAACTCTATTTTGAATGAAGCAAGTAAAATAGTGTCTTCTTTGTATAATTGCATTTTTTTATACCTTATTTTTATTTTCTTCCATAACAGTAATTTCAGATAGTAAACAAGAATTAGGTTCTTAGATGTGGTGTTTTATTGCATCCAATTTACCTATTTAATTGATTTTATCTAAAATTTTTATGTATTTAGGTCAATTAACTTTTTCTAATAAAAGAAGAAGCAAACACTAGTTTCATGATTTATTTGAAATGAGCATGTTAACATATAAGGTGCGCAGGTGTTGGGTTGGATTGAGTAAAAAAAGTTTAACCAACTAACCTTTTGTGGGTGAATATTTTTTCAATACATTCTCAATCTGTCAATCGTCAAAACTTGCAGGGAGTGATTTGTTTTGACAATTTTAACCCGTGGTATAAATAACTTGGCAAATTAAAAGTTTTATAACTTTGGATTCATCTTTTTAAAATAGAAAATATTAATCACCGTTCAATGGAAGGTGAATGAGAAATATATAATGTATAAATATCTGTACAAAATCTATTGATATTTGTGAAAATAGTAAGTCACACATCTAAAAGTGTATTGATATTGAAAAAAAATTATTTTCATTAAAATTTGCTTTTAAAAACAAACAACTCTATTTAATTCTAAATGAGAATTCTGGATTCTACCTACTAGCCGTTCTAGTACAAACAGTTGAAAACAAATAGATGCCTTCTCTTTTTTAGGTACAAATTAATAAAACCCTAATGAAAAAATAAATAGTTGATGCTTTTGCCTTTTCAAACAGTGCGTTTGGTCTTCATCAATCTTGGTTATTTGAGTGATTTTCCCAGGTTAAAACTACATTAATAAACATGGAATCAATATTTGCTGCATGCACTAACATAATAATATAATGGGTTTTTGGCGAGTTGGGTTAAATTAAATGGTGGATGGATATAATATAAACTGCGCCCAATTTATTGGTCTTATTTTTTTAACTCAATTCACTCTATTCAACCAACTCGTTCAGCATTAAGTAAATTAGGTTGAAGAATTAAAACAGTTGAAAAACTATCTGCGCACCGTATTAATTAACACATTTTGTGTTTGATAAATGGAAAATTGGAATTTTCTTGGATTCGGTGGAGTCTAAATTATAATTGTATTTAGATTTACAATTACATTTTTCTTTTGAAGAGTAATTATTCGGTGCTCCCAGAGTTTTACGTGGTAAATTCACGTGATACTCTCATTCAATATAGTGATGATAAGTTTTACGATATAAACATAATAACTCATTTTTATTGGACGATTGAAGACAAAAAATTGTCATATTGTGAAAGTTGTAATTATTTATTTATTAAAAATACCATATAACATCACCTACATAGTACTTCAAAAATAACTAATAATTTTTCTCTTTTAAAATATCATACTTTCCGTTCTTACTATTTTTTGCTAGTTCTTTAATGAACTCCTTCACATCATGCTTTCACATTAATTCTTTTTGGACCACAATTTTTGCTTCCAAATGTCGTTTTTTACTTATACTTTCCAATCTGATTCCATGCTCATACCACAACTTGTACAATGAACCACCACTTTTTATTATTATTATTATTTATTATTATGTATTATTTATTATTTATTATTATTATAAATGAGGATGTATAGCGATTTACTTTTGTCCCTCCTTAAGTAACCACTTTTTAGATTATAAGACAAATAACTCATTTGAACTGCGTACTAAGGGCCTGTTTTCTTATTCTAGTGTTTTGATATTTTAGCTAAAAATATAAAAAAAATTAACATGATTTGTTAGTCAAAAAAGTTAAAAAATCAAAAAATCAAATTAAAATACTAATTTTTAAAATATTTTATTTAAACTCCCACCACTAAAATACAATAATACCCCTCGTTCATAACTTATTTAGTATCACTACCACATACATATAATTGTTATTATCAAGGGTAAATTACACATACACCCATTATATTTAAGAGTAATAATACTGGTCACCCCCTCTATTTTATGAAATATCATTGAAATATCATTGTCCAAAAGTTAACTTCCGTTAACTTTTCAAACCGAAACACTGTTGAAACAGTTTTTTTAATTTTTTTAATTTTTTTAATTACAAAATTTTATTTAAAATTTTTTAATTAAAAAATAAAAAATTACTAAATATAAAAATAAGTAACATAAAATTTAATTTATTAATTTATTTTTATTTTTATCAAAATTAAAAACTTAAAAATAAAAATATAAGTGAATGTAGTGATATTTCATATAATAAAGGGGGTATTAGTATTATTACCCTTAAATACAAGGGGTGTAGGTGTAATTTACCCTATTATCAAATATATAGAAAAATAAAATTGTTTAATTTAAACAAAAAGCAAAATAAAATTAATTTTTTATCCAAATAATCAACTACAAAAAAACTAACTTAAAAACCTATTTACCAAACAATCTAATTTAAATCAAATCTAATTTTTTAACTACAAAAAAAAAACTAACTAACTTTTAAACTAATTAGCAATCAAAACCGACTAGCTAATCACTATATTCATAACTTCAAATATTTATATTATTACAACAAGGGAGAACACTCACGCTTGACCGTTTTCGTCTTTTGGGTATCTGATTTTCTTTCATTCCTTCTGTTAATTATTTATCTACCCAGAAAAAAAACTATAAGGGAGAATTCTCGTTTAGTATTCTCTTTAAAATAAAAACTTTATGATTAATACCAGAAATACCTTATTTTAGTGTTACCTTAAATTTAAAATTGTACAAACTTTTTATTTTGCCTAAAATACCCATCAAAATTTTCATCAATTACTTAATTTAAAAATTATAAATGTTCGTAAATTAAAAATCGAATTTAACTTTTTTCAAATACATTGATTTTTGAATGTACATTTCATCGTACATGCATGCGTCAAGTGCTAGTAAAAAAGTTGAAGTAGCCCCTAATGCTAATTGATTTTTATCGGTGATGGTGCAAGTTGGGACCGGCAGATATTGCCATGCCAAAATTGAAATCTCATCGTTATGTTACCTTTTAAGAGCGTAGAGCTTGATTATTATTTGAGGAGTTTCGCCTTGTGATTCGATTCGTTTTAGAGATACTATAATTTTAAATAATTTTTTTTGTGAGATTTTTTGACTTATTTTGACTTTTAACTTGATTTGTGAGTGTTTAGGTTATGGTTTTAACTTTTGTATGGTGCTATCTCATCTAATAATAAAATCGCTACAATTCAATCAATTTAACTCTAATTTTAAATGAACTATAAAAAAAATCATGTCTATAAATAATAATTTTATGGGACTTGTCCTCGATGTTGTTATTTTCTATTTTCTGTCATAGCATTAGTGGATGTTACCATTGAGCGTTACAGAATAACTAGAATTGATCGCTATAAACAAAAGTTTAAATTAAAAGCAAATCAAAATTCTCCCAAATATGAATTAGTTTTAGAGGAAGTGAAAGTTGAGACACATTTACAAACTTAGACCTTAGAGACGAGTTTTAAGTTGCAGGGGAACAAATTGTATTGAAGGACAGCTAACAAAGTGGAATGATCATAAGTGTTGAAAAAATGGCCAAAAGAGGAGAAAAAGTTGTTAATTGATGTGCCCTAATAAACCTACTACTGTAATACAACAATGATGTAGCTTTGTACCCACTTTTTGCAACCCAACGGGCAAGAAAGTGCCATTTGTAAAACAAAAGAAGAAAAAACAATGATTTTTTTAAAAAAAAATTTTGTTGCATAAATTGCATTTATAGCCTTCGTTTGATTCTTATTTAAAATTGAACTTTTAATTTCTTTTATTTGAAAACATTAAAAAATTAACTGTTAAATTAATTTTTCTCTCACTTCATGGTACTTTAAATACTTTAATAAAATAAAGTTTTTAGTTATTTAGCTTAGAGTTAAAAAATATATTAAAAAATTTTAATTTTAAATCAAGTTACCAAATAAAGCCTTACTTCAATTTTTTTGGGTCAAAAGACACATAATTATGGCAGTGATCGTTCTGCGGGTTGTGTGCTTAAGGACACAACTTATTAGTCGATTAGTGAATGATTAATGGAGCTTGGGGGATAGTTAAAAATGATGAAATGCTACATTAAAGGACAATAAGGGAATTTTTATTTTAAAAAAAAAGCTCCGAAGAAAGTGGGTTAATTATATCTATATATGATAGTTAATTATTGAGAAAGAAAAGGGCCAAACTCCAAAGATTCGAATATGTTAGAATATTCAATTATATTCTGATTCGATTTTATTTTCTGTATTTATTGTATTTTTTTTTTTGCTTAACTCTATTCACCTATAAATATGTCATATACTGTACAGTTTCTATACACAGAAAATATACAATCTTCTCAATTTTTTCATAGTATCAGAGCCACGTTCTTGTGGCTTGTAGTACTTTTTTCGGCGCCGCCCAGCCGACATTGCCATCGTCCTTCTCTACCGCCGTCTGTCGCTTCTGCCGTCTGTTGCTTCGGCCTCAACCAGATCCACCGGATCTGGCCTCCCCTCGCGCCATCAATGCCATAGTTGGTATCTCTTGTCGCGGCCATCGACGGTGGTTCTCCCATCGCGCTGTCTACTTCATCGCCGGCGCCATCCTTCATCGTCGTCGCCATTGCAACCTCCCGCTGCCACGCCCTCATCCACAGTCGCAGCTCATAGCACCACCGCCGCTCATAGCGCCGCCCAGTCGCAGCACCACCGGCCATCTTCACCGCCTTTGTGTTGCCGCCGCTTGCCATTGTCGCCTGCTGTCGCCGCCTGAAGCTCTGCTGCCAAGGCCAAAACCCTCACTTTCCTATTTTCTTGCTGCTGCGCTGCATACCCAACACCAACCCAAAACAAATGTCTCAATCCGCATCGACCCTCGATTCCATGATCCATCCTATTGATATTATATTGGATGGATCTAATTATAGTATGTAGGCTCATAACATAGAGGTTTTCTTAAAAGGATGTCGATTATGGCGCTATGTGACTGGAGCCATTCCTGAACCCGTACAGACCAGCAGTGAGACGAAAGAGGCCTTTGCAACACGTCTGGAAGTCTGGAACAGCATTCACTACAAGATTCTGTCTAGGTTCATAAACACCTCTATTTCGTCCACCAACAGTCTTGTTCCAAAACTTGGGAATGCTGCCATTGATTAGAATTTTATGGCTAAACGATACAATTGCACCTATGACACCTCCGTGTAATTTCAACTGGAAGCTAAACTTTATCAGATGTGTCAGGAACCTGGTCAGTCTATTGCTGATTTCTATTCCCAGACCAATCATATTTGGGAATAACTATCTGCTGCAGATCCCAAGCTCGAATGTTCTAAAGACATTCAAAAGTTTGTTGTTTGGCTTGATCGACTAAAGTTTATACACTTTATGATGGCTTTTCGGGATGATTTTGAATCTACTCGAGCCTCCATTCTTCATCGTCAACCACTACCGACTTTGGATGCTGCAATTTCTGAACTTATCTCTGAAGAGACTCGTCGTTCCACTATAAAGCTGCAATCTTCTGATATGATTCTTGCCACTGCTACTCGTGGTACTTTCTTGTCTTCTACTGGGCGTTCATCCAAGACTGGTTTTTGCAAGTGGTGTAAATGCAACCATTGACGAATGTCGCAAGTTCAAGTCCTATCAGCAGAAATAAGCTTCCCAATAGACAGTTGCTGTTGCTTCCTTTGCTTCGTCTACCTCCGAGTCTTCCTCGTCCCCTTCTCTCACTGCAGCTAACGTGAATGACTTAATTCACCAGGTTTGTTTTAATTCTCCATTGCCCTGTCCGTCACTTCAGATAAATCTAAATGGTTTATCGACTTTGCTTGTTGTAATCATATGACATCTGATGCCACTATATTTTCTCATAAAATTGTTATTTCTCCCAATCCTACCATTTACACTGCCAACGGCTCCCATATGCCTGTTAGCCATATCGGGTCTATTTTCACTTCTCACTTATCTGTCAGTGATACTTACCTTGTGCCTAAACTTTCCTTAAACCTTCTTTCTGTTGGTCAACTTTGTGAGTTAGGCATTGACCTGAAATTTTCTAACAACAGTGTTGATGTACAAGATTCACAGACAGGTCAGCTGCTTAGGACAGGCCGTAAAGTTGGACGTCTTTTTTAGCTCACATCACTACAGCTTCCTTCTTCCACAACCACTTCTCAAGCTGTTATCACCATCTCTTCCCGTTTGTGGCACTCCCGCATTGGTCATGCTCCACTTCCACGTGTTCAGTGCTTGGGACAGGCCGTAAAGTTCTTGACTTTTAGTCATTTCATTGTATTTCATGTCGTCTTGGGAAGCAAACACATTAACCTTTTAATAAAAGTGACTCTCTTTCATCTGCACCTTTTGACATAGTTCACTCTGATATTTGGGGTCCCGCCCCTACTCCAACTGAAGGGGGATCTCGTTATTTTGTTATTTTTGTGGATGATTACAGTCGCTATACTTGGATATATCTTTTACAGTATCGGTCTGAGCTCACCATTGTTTACCATAATTTTCATAAAATGGTTCAGACTCAATTTTCTTATACTATTAAAACTTTTTGTTCAGATAATGCAATGGAATACAAGGATAAGTCATTTCTTGCCATCTTACAGCAAAATGGGACAATCTCACACCATTCTCGTCCATATACCTCACAACAAAATGGTAGAGCAGAACGTAAACATCATCACATTCTAGATACTGCCTGAGCACTTCTCATTTCTGCTTCTCTTCCATAACGTTTTTGGGATGAAACTGTTCTTACTACTTTCTACACCATCAATCGTGTTCCCTCACCCACTATACATAACAAAACTCTATTTGAGCTTCTCTATGGTACGACTCCTACTTACTCCTTACTTCGAGTTTTTGGATGTGTTTATTTTGTTACTCTTCCTCCACATGAACGCACCAAACTTGGGCCACGATTCAGACTCAGTTGCTTTCTTGGCTATAGTCTCACTCAAAAAGGTTATCGTTACTATAATCCTATCGCCAAACGTCTTTGTATTTCTCGTCATGCAGAGTTTTGGGAACATAAGATGTTTACGAGTATTTCTCCCTTTTCATACTCCTCTTCTACTTATGCTCTTATCTTTATTGACCCATTTATTGCTTTAGTCCCTGATTCCTCTACAAACATAATAAGCTCATCAGCCAATTCTTCTTCGGCCATTCCTAAGTCCTCTGACACGCCTGCTGATGTTCCCGATACATCTACTGTACCCGAGCCCATCCAGGTACCTGCACTCCGTCAATCTACTAGAGTAAGAGCACCTCCTTCTCATCTTCAAGATTATCATTGTTATTATGCTCTTGCTACTCTTCATGAACCTCACAGCTATCATGAAGCTAGCGCTGACCCTCTATGGCAACAAGCTATGGCTAATGAACTAGATGCTCTTACCGAAACTCATACTTAGGACCTGATAAATTTACTTTCTAGAAAGTCTATAGTTGGATGTAAGTGGGTTTACAAAATCAAGACTCGATCAGATAGATCAGTGGAACAATACAAAGCTCGTCTTGTTGAGAAGGGTTTCTCTCAGGAGTATGGTATTGACTATGAAGAGACTTTTGCTCCTATTGCCCGTCTTACCTCTGTTCGAATTCTGCTTGCAGTAGATGCTGTGCATCATTGGTAACTATTTCAAATGAATGTCAAAAATGCATTTCTGAATGGTGATCTTGCCAAGGAAGTTTATATGCATCCTCTACCAGGTTATGACCACCCTCCTCACACCGTTTGTCGCCTTCGACGTGCTCTTTATAGTCTTAAACAAGTACTACGGGCCTGGTTTGCTAAATTCAGTTGTGTTGTTGTTCAGCAGAGCTTTGTTCCTAGTGCCTATGATTCTGCACTCTTTATCCGGACCACCGATGTTGGTATTATTCTTATTCTTCTCTATGTTGATGACATGATCATTACAGAGGATGACCTATCTGATATTCGAGATCTTTAGCACTTTTTGCGTAAGAATTTTGAGATGAAGGACTTACGGCAGCTTAACTATTTTCTTGGTCTTGAGGTTACATCTAGTTCAGATGATTACTATCTTTCTCAAGCAAAGTATGCGTCTCACTTGCTTTCTAAAGCAGGCTTGACTGACAACAAAATATGTACTTCTCCGCTTGAACCTAATGTTAAGTTGCTTGCCACTAATGGTGAATCTCTTCCAGATGCTACTTTATACCGCTAGTTAGTCGGTAGTCTCATCTAGCTCTCTGTTACCCGTCCAGATATTTCTTATGTAGTTCATCTGGTTAGTCAGTTTATGAGTGCTCCTCGTTCTATTCACTATGCTGTTGTTCTACGCATCCTACGATATGTCTGTTAGCCCAAGGGCTTTTTAATTTGATTTTGATGATTTTTATAATTTATTTTCTAAGAATAAATGATTTTAAATGGATAATATTTTATATTTCTAAAATAAAAGTGTTAACACATTTTGAACAATCAAAGTTGACACCTTAGCAAAAAAGAAATGACTTCTATCTCAAAAGATTCAAACACTTAAGAATTCTTTAATTAGAATTTTTTGTATTGATCTTAATTGAAAATTAAGTCAAGCACTTAAGAAAAAATATACTTGAAGCTTATCAAGTATGTCAGCACTAATTGATTAAATGCTTTGATACCCTAACTGCTTTTCAAGTTAATCTTTAGGTACCAAAAAGTTATTGTCAACACAAACTAATTTTGTGTCAACAGCAAAAGTGCCGAAGTGCCCATGATTTATTTTGAGTCGACACAAATTAATTTTGTGTTGCCACAAAAGTGATCCTCACATTTAATTTTTGAAAGTTTGGGTCAACACAAATAAAAATTGTGTCGACACAAGACAACCGAGACCTCCTGCAGTTTTTTGGTGTCGACCTCACGACAAATCGTGTCGACACAAAAGCCCCGAGCCTGCCTGCAGAATTTTGGTGTCAACCCCAAGAAGATTTGTGTCGACACAAAACTACCGGAGCTAACTGCAGAATTTTGGTGTCGACCCCAAAGCACATTTGTGTCGACACTAAAGTTTCGAGACTTCCTACAGAGATTTAGTGTCGACACCGGAGACAAGTTGAGTCGACACCAAATGGTTCCTCCGGATGCTGAAGTTTCAAACGAGTCGACACCAGATTCATTTGTG
>JAOTRH010001855.1:0-24258 GCA_034768845.1 Heliamphora exappendiculata
GCGGATTTTATTTCTGGGGGTGGGGGGTGGGGGGTGGGAATGGTTATTTCAAGAACTAATACTACAGGAATTATGAAAAAATTTGAATTTTAGGGGGTGGCGGCCCTCATCTCCCCGGGTTCCATCTATGATTCCGGCCATTAGTTAACCTCACCTTTGACTGTTGTTTTGGGGATAGCTCCTGTTTTAATAAAAAAAGATATCTGTTTATGTAGTCAGCCTGATTCTTGAATGCTTTTTGCTAATTACCCTATTTTGTTTGGAAATGATTTATAGCTAAATGCGTTTGTGCATGAACTAATACGGTATGATGATTCCGGCCATTAGTTAACCTCACCTTTGACTGTTGTTTTGGGGATAGCTCCTGTTTTAATAAGAAAATATCTGTTTATGTAGTCAGCCTGATTCTTGAATGCTTTTTGCTAATTATCCTATTTTGTTTGGAAATGATTTATAGCTAAATGCGTTTGTGCATGAACTAATACGGTATGCAGACAACTACGGATAAATGTGTTTTTTTGGCACATTCGTACATGCTTATATTTTCTTTATCATTCATGGATAGTACATCCTCTGTTGATTGTCACCTATATCTCTTATCGAAATCATCACGATCATCAGTCATATGACTCGGGTGTCTAATTTACGCTTGGCTTGATTTTGCAGGATACGAAGCTCCGAACTTGAGGTACTGTTAATTCTGATGCTTATGTATCTACTCTTATGTATATCTAGTAGCTACAATTGTCTGGAAAACTTTCTTTTATTTCACCAGTAATTGAGTTTCTTCATTATTTCTGTTTTCTCATGGGTATGTCTGCTTAAATATGGGATGATTGTTGTGCTGTGGCATGGAAGTGTTAACTATATGTTATTTTTGTAGTTTCTAGATAAACAAAATCCCAATCTGAGTATTGGATTGAGGACTTGATAGATTTCAAGGTGCGTACTAATATCAGGGAAGATAAAAGAAGTTGAAATGACGGTCCCGTGTAAGGGGCAAACCCCATTCATGGATGTTCTTGTTACGTATCCTAACTATCAACAATTTTTTTAGTTGCCAGTAAATAAGCTCATTTTTTTAATTATAAATTATTATTTTATTTGTATTTCTTTTAGTGGTTTGAACTACTTTGATAGTTTTGGCATTGCATGTTTTAGAAAAAAAGATTTGCTTACTATCCAGAAAATATTTACTTTGCATTATTAGTGATGCTTGTTCTCTATTAATGGTATTACCAAGCATTAAGTATTTGGTTTCTTATTTCACTTAATTTATTGAAAACCATACCTCTTTTTGTTTTAAAGTTTGAAAGATTGCTCTTGTGATTTTATGTACTTATGTCATTATGTGTTTGAGAGAGAGAGAGAGAGAGAGAGAGAGGCTATCTCTAGCCCCTCCAATAACTTTGTAGCCCGGCATTATCTGTTCAAAGTGTTGTAGACATTGACGGGGTGTCACATGCCAGATATGACTTGGGAGTTGGGAGCGAGGTGCTAGGCTTGAGAAGCGGTACTGTGGGTTTATTATGAGCTTAAGATGAAACTCATTCTGGCTGTAGGCTACAAGCAAAGGGCTCAGTGGATCAAATGGCTTGCATCAGTTTATGATGAATTATACAGGCGTTGTGGTAGTTTAGCTATTTAGTTCCACCTCAGGAAGATTAGGGTATTTATTTCACCTCACCGACTCAGGTGGGTTATCTTGGCAGTGCAAATCCTTAACCTCCTTCCCTTCAAGCAAGGACCACATTCAAATTGTGGCACCAATTAGCACGTCCAAATTATCAGGGGCAAGGTTTATGTTTTTAGTGGTGATTCCTTGCCCAATGATGGGTTACTGGTTATTTGGGGCACTGAGTTGGTTTGGACTCTGTCCGACCTCCGCTAGTGTATGTCTCTGGAGATGGGACTAGTGCGGATTTTGGTTCATCAAGCCACCACCTTACTTTGTCCTATGCTCTCTGAGAAAAGAAGGATGTCGTATTTCAGATGATTTGACATGCAGAGGTGGTTCTGCGTGTTTAATTGGGGGCTGTTTTGACATTGTCTACATGGATGGCAAGAACATTATTAAGGTCTTTCATCAGCTGACTGTTGCAATAGTATGGTATGGCAATGGATATACAAGAATTCTTGTTGATTTACTCCCATCTCCATATTAGTAAAATAGGCTTCCATTTCTCTTGCAAGGAACAACTGGTGTTATTTCTTGAGTCATAGTTTCTCTTGCTTCTATTGTTGACTAGTTTCTTTTTCAGGCTTCTTGTCCCTTTGTTTCTCTTAACATTGATTATCTTTCAAAAATGATTTGAGATAGCATTTCACGGTTCAGCAACAAAATTCCGCTTCGTTGATCTGTCTTTTAGCACATCGTGTTCCTATCTGTTTATTACTTTGGTGAAGGATAATCATGTACTGAATACTATTTTAACTTGGATGCTGGTTTCCTTATATCGCGAACTTCTAAATTGATAGGAAACTTACTGACAAAATTGCAGCTGCTGGATTCTATGTGGTGGTTCCTGACTTCTTAAATGGAGATCCCTATGTGCCTGAAAATGCTGAGAGGCCTTTGCCTGTTTGGATAACAAATCATGGATCGGTTTGTTATCATCTTGATTGACTCCCTTGAAAATTGGTTTTTAATTTCAATCTAGGATCTAATAATTAGTTTTATGAAACCTAGTCTTGTTGTCATGGCTTCCTTGGAACTCTTTCATTTTTGTTTTGCCCATGTTGGAAATTTTATATCTACCCGGATGCAAATTGTTGGGTGGATTATGCTGTCCCATCAATTTGTTTCGTAGATTGAATCTTAGGAATTTTTTTTAGAATTTGACAGTTTTTCCCTCAAGTTTTCGACATCGTTTAAAATCAAGAAGTCTGTTTTATCGTTTTTCTAGCATAAATAGAGTTCTAAATAAAAAGAAGAGCTAAAACACAAATGTCTGAATAATTCTCACTATTCTCATAGGACAAAGGATTTGAAGACGCAAAACCAATTATTGAAGCACTTAACAGTAAAGGTGTATCCAGTATTGGAGCTGCAGGTTTTTGTTGGGGAGGTGAGAATAGGTTCTCTGGAAATGATTTATCTCGTGTTCCATTTCCGTAACTTGATAGCCAATAACTCCGATGGCATGTTCATACATTATCTATACTATTGTTGAGTAATATTGAACTTCTTGAACCCTTACCAGCCAAAGTCGTCGTGGAACTAGCGAACCATGCTTATGTTCAAGCTGCCGTGCTGTTACATCCTTCATTTGTTACCCTGGATGATATCGGAGGTAGGTAACAATAACCATGCCATTCATAAAGTTATTTCTTTTTTCTGCCAAGAAAAGTAGGCAGTTGGTATTTTAGTAGCAGCCTAGGAGGTGAAGTCGATATTCTTTCCTCCTGACAAAACCTTCTAGCAACTGGGAGCATTTTTATTTTTTTATTTTTTTTGTGCAGTGTGGGGGTCAACTTGGACAGTAGTAATTTGTGATTTTGTTTTTGTTGAAGAAATATTAATAGTTGGCATGATTTTTTCAGCGGTTAAGGTACCGATTTCAGTATTGGGAGCTGAGATTGACAAAATGTCTCCCCCAGAACTCTTGAAACAGTTTGATGAGGCTTTGAATGCCAAATCTGAGGTAAAATCCCAATAGTTTCAACAATCGACATTATAATAAATACTATAATTTTGTTTGCTGCTTCTTGGTTTATACCTGTCATATCCTACAGAAATGGCTGTAGTCGTCTTTTCTTTCCTGATTTGCAATAGAGTTTTTTAAGTAAATGCATTAGATACATTTTATGTTTCATACTTCTAAAAATGGTGCCATCTTTAAAAAGGAAGGTCATTGCCCTCCCTTTGAATCTGTGAACCTTTCCATTTATGTGTCTAGAGTTGCTGATGTGGTATCTTTAGAAAAATAATACTTGCATAGATAATGGATGACCGACCGAACACAAATGAGACACAAAGATAAAAACTCTAAGTACTGGTCCTTTGTGCATGTAGACTCTGTTGGTATCCTTAATCTTGCTACACCATGATTAATGATTTTTTGGTAGGGAAGAAAAAAGAAAAAATGAAAAGCATGGTGGAAACATTCAATCCTTGCTACTTGACCCATAGTGATAGCCAAAATATCACATTATTGGGTAAGACAAATACACAGCAACATGTAATAAAAAGGGCTTTTTTTGTATCAGTTTTGTTAGGGATATGTTGAACCCTATGCTGGATCTGCTAGAGACAAATGCATAAGAATATACAAAGAAAAAAGGGACAAATATACAAAACACAAGATTTACGTGGTTTACCAAACTAAGGTTATATCCACGGCTATTGTGATTGTTCCACTATGACCAAGAATCAAAAGTTGTTGCGTCCTTACGCTGTTGTACTTATCAAACTCTACACAACCCAACAACATCCTACTTATCAGGAAAAAAGAACTTGCCGATTTTCCCAAATCCAGGGCAATATTTACTTCCCTAGATATGGTAGTTACCCTCATGGAATGCTAAATACTAACAATGGTCGTCAAGGGTTTTGAGTGCTGGAAAAGGCACAACCCGGCGAATTCTGAAATTTCTTTTAGTTGTTTTCATTAAACATTTTGCTTTTGAAGCGGTTATTGAGCTCCAAGTGATCTAATCCAATTGAGAATTTACAATCTCCATTTTTTGTACAGGTTGACAGCTTTGTCAAGGTATTTCCTGGGGTTGCTCATGGGTGGACAGTGAGGTACAAGGATGAAGATGGACTGGCTGTGAAGAGTGCAGGGGAGGCCCATGAGGATATGTTGGATTGGTTTGTTAAGTATGTTCAAGTGAAGAAATTACCAAAATTTTAAGAATAACTAAGGTGTGTTGACACCATTTTCTCTATTGCCATAGATATTGGAAGTACTATGGCCCCGATACTTGTTATTAAATAAAGGTAGTCAGTTTGTTCTTCGCGGTGCCTTAAACGAGAAATTCGCATTGGTGCCTTTTTCATTGATAAAATTTTAAATTGCTAGTTGCAATCTATGAGATTTATCTAAGATTATAGGACATCTTGTTCAACTTGATGGATATGTAAGTTATATTGAGTCCAAAAAATTGCTTGTTTAAGCTCTCTTGCCTTAGGCCTCGTTTGGCAATTGGTTTTAAACCGGCTTAAAATTAGACTTTTTTCCTTTCTGGTTAAAGCTAAGAAAAACAAAAAAATAAAAAATCTCGTCTTCTAATTCAAAAAATCATAAAATTTATAGTACTAGAACTTGTAACAAACTCCGCATACCAAGAATTTACAGTATTATCGTCAATTTCATATTTTAGTAACAAAAAAAATATTAAAAAGCGAGTAAAAGAAAAACTGATCTGAAGTTCCAATATCACCTACATATTCTATAACAGCACGAATATCAAAAACAAAAGTTGATTTGAAAATCCATTAATAGTTTTGTTTTAAAAAAATTTAAAAATACACTTACATTTGAGGTCGTGCCATTTCAATTTCTAACATAATTTTTCATTGCATGTCTAGCATTCTTCTTCTCAATTTTCATTGCATGTTTATTTTTTGTTATTTTTTTAGTTGGGATAATTTTGACTTTTAATGTTGCATATAAAAACCGTGTTTGGGTAAAAGTTTTGGCGCTATGCAATTGCGAGAAGATGTGATTCTATCACTTTAGATCCTTCCATTTTAGTGCAATGAAAATTGTGCATATTAATTGGTTATTTTAGCCTAATTATCAAATTCTATTTTTGCATATTTTCTTTTACCTTTTTTACCATTTAACACTTATAAAATGGATTTTATTTTGACATTTTGTGTCGTTTCCCCTCATTATGTCTTACTTTTCTTGTGGGATATTTTTGACTTTTTAATTTACAAATTTGTTGAGGAAAGTATTGAATGATGAAAACTTGATTCTATTTTCTTAGTTTTGACTTATTTCGTTTTAATCAACTTTTTATGTATTTTGCCTTGAATTTTTTGGGCCAAGACTTTTTAAAAATATAGTAATTTTCCTAAATAATGAAAAAAATGCTAAAATCAAAATAAATAAAATAAAATAAGTTGTCTTTTTTTGAAAGATATTTCTATCAAAAAATTAATTGTTCCGATGGTCTTAATGAGAAAAATAGAGTATAATATTTTAACTAAAATATAAAAAACACTTAATAAAAATGAATATAAATAAATTAAATAGGTCATTACTCCAAACGAGACATTTACAAAAATTAGTGGTTATAAATTATTCAAAAATACTGTCTTGAATTTTTTATGTTCTAAAATATTTTTATTATTATAATGTGTAATTAGAAATCGTTTATTTGCAAATAACGCACATTGCTTTGCGAAACTATAAAATATTTTCAATATATTTTTAGTGGAAGAGAGAACTCATGATCTCTCAATTCTCTGTAATAAGATCATATTGAAGCTAGGGAGGAAAAGTAGCATTTGGGGTGCGTGAGGGCCAGTTCAGTTTTATTTTGACAGTTTAAATTGTTAATTTTATTACTTTTAGTATATAAATTATTTATGTAAAAAATTAAATTAATTAAATATTATTAACTACATAAATAAATCACATTCGTCTTAAAAAAAAATGAGCGGGTTGTCCACTTACCATTTAATTTCATCGCATACTTTTTTAAGACAAGTGTAAGATGTTCATATATTTATCAATATTTGTTCAATTCAATAGTCCGTATAGACATTTTATAGGTGTTTTTAAATAGGAATTTTATATGTAAAATTTTGTAGAAGAATAATCTCATCCCAATTTTTTTTGTATAAAAAAATCAGATCTCATTTTATGTTGTTATACCTAATAAGCCTCTTGTTGAGGCAAACTGTCAAGATTATAAGATTATACCTATAATTTTAGTCAAAAACAATCGGAATGGACAATCTGCGAAACTGCCTTCAGATTAAAAATTTTGATATCAAACAATCAAAAATAAAACCTGGTACAACTCCCAAAATTAGCTTAGAATTATACTTTTTAAAATATGGTTGAATTGATTTCGGTTGCTACAATAAACTTTAGTCAACGATCTACCGTGATTTTTAACTACAAGTCAAATATTCAACACCCGTCTTTTGCTGTATTTTTGAATGGTAGAACTCGATCGTAATGTGGGTTACGTTTTTCATATTCTTCAAAACATATTCAAAAAACGTAAAAACTCTAGCTTCCTTGCCAGTTGATTGAATAATAATGAATTATGACGTCAATATTTATAACCGCATTTAAATAGGTTACAATAGAGATCTGTGGAGTAAATAAAACATGAGTTTCTAATGTAATTATTAAATCTTACTTCAATCAAGAAGTAATTTTATAAAAACATAAATTATAATTCATTCAATTAAAGAATTATAATTGTATTTTCACCCTTATTCTCAAAATCGAAGTATTCGATATCCTGTTATTAAATATTTATTTATTCTCTCCACTTTAAGATTATAGATATCCGCCGATTAAATTAAATTACTGACAATTATATTTAATTGGCTTATTCAAAAAATTTGTTATGACATTTCGCTTAACTTATTTGACTGTCAAATTATAAAATTCATTTGTAGGATTTGGTTCGGTAAAAACTTATAAACTTTCTTAAGGGGTATCATAAATCTCAATATTTTAGGATGTGAATTCCGTCAATAATTAATATTCACCATATAATTAAATTTTTTATCCAACTCATCGGAATTATAAACTTATAAGAGATCGCACCCTCCAATGAATTAAAATAACGAATATTAAATATACGTGAATAATAATTAATTCAGAATTAAGAGTATAAGCACTCACAATAACTCTGTGGTGTAAATTAATTTATATACTTAATACAAAATTAATTATCCCAACTTGGTCATGTTCAAAACATACAAAGTACAGAAACATAATGATTCGGAACAATTGTCGAGACAATTACTATTTTTCGTAATCAAGACAGATCTATTAAGATATTGTGCTACAGTCGTACCGATGGTGTGCTCAATTCCATCTAAGACTGTGAATCATAAACTTATATTTTACAAGAACCAATAATCTGATCTTTTATAAGTAAGTCAAACTCTACACACCAGTTTAAGTACTATGTAGAATAAAGCACGCATACACAACATTAAATAAATAATGAAACAGATACATTACTCATTAAAATTCTCATAAAATTAAAAAAACTAATTTTATTAATAAATAAAATTAAATACTAAAATTTAAAATCATGATTTTTAGTATACAGCGTTGACACCTTTAAACCTTATTTGAACACAAAGCAACCGCGAAATTTCAACTGAGAAATTTTTTTGTTTCAATAGATAAATTCCAACTAAGAAGTTCCTTATTTTGGCAAAAAAAAATCATACTAATAAATTTCTCCATTAAATACGCAGTGAAAGACAAAAAAAAATTGACGCTGGAGAAATGAGGAGGTGAGGGTGAGAGAGAGGAAAGGAGGAAGATGGGATGTGCAAAGGAACATTATTTACCATGAGCTAATCAATCCAACCATGGTCGTCACAAAAGATTTTAGTTCCTCAACTATCGTCGATACTCCGTTGCGCTTCATCGGATCATCGCCATTGTGGCACCGCACTCTCTCGACGATCTCTTCTCGCAATGTTCACTAGTAGAAGCTCCAAAACGAGATTTCAAATGCCCCGAAAACTTAAGGATTCCTCCGCAAGATTCATCAACGGAGGATGAGTTGGGGCCTAAGATCATGGAAACAATTACTTTGCCATCGCAAAATTGATTAATAGTAAGCAGAAAAAGAGTTTTTCCTACATTGTGCACAGTGGTGCGTAGGCGACGAAAGATGAGATGCGTGAAAAACATTTGGGAGCAAAATTATCATAAAAATATCTCTCGTTTAAAAGTAGGACCTCAGTTTTAAAAAACTTAATATTATGACTAATCATTTTAGAAATCTTCTAGAAAAGGCTAAGAAGTAATTAATCCTATTTTATACACTAAAAATAATAAAATAAAGGGTAAATTATATTAACCTCATTTGAGGTAACTGATAAATATATGGACCTCTTCTGAGATATTTGAAATGACATTGATATCCCTTCTGTTTCACTTTTATGTTTCAAATTATCCCTTTCGTTAATTATCATTAGTTTACTGTTAAATAAGAAAACAAAAGTTGTCTTCTCATATTCTCTCTCTCTCTCTCTCTCCTTAAGCTCTATCATCTCCAATCGAGCATGGATTGCTCTCTTAAGACATTTTAGAAATTAGTAAGAGAAACTGGCTGGTTACTTATCAAAATTATAGAATCAATTCAACAAAAGAACAAATTGACCAAATTGAATATTTCGAACCCTAATTGAGTCACCATAGAAAATGAATGGATACTTTATCGCTTCGGAGGTGGTGACACCCTCTATCTTTCAATCTCGCGTTTGATCTCTTGATGATCTTGCTTTGGATCTCTTTCTCAATCTCTCTATTGTTTTTTTTATCGATCTTAATCTCGTGTTCGGTCTCTCGATCAATCTCTTAATCTCTCTCGCTCTGTACTATATTTTATGAGACATATGTGTATATATATATTATGACGTCTGAACATCTCAATTTCTCGATCCTTCCACCTCAAGACTCTTAGAATGACTTTAAACCTTCTGAAAATCACCTGTTATGGCATTCTTGTTCTCTTACGAACGAGCCCTAACCCTAATTTTTCTCTCGAGTGCTTAATTATTGTAGAGGATTAGGATTGGGATCCACTGGTCCTGTCCAAGCTGGATGAGGTGTTAGGGATGAACGTCACGTGTTTGCCTGCATAAGAAATGGGTGAGATGCCCACCGGTAGCTTTATACTGGTGGACCTTCCGACGATCGAGTCAGGTAATGAATTTTAGAAAGAAGGAAGAACTTGAGAGAGTATTTTGACAGAGTTTTGACTTAGTAAAAGAGAGCCTACTTGAATCTTCCCATTCGATGGCTATTTATAGGAAGAAAAAAAATATTTGACTCGCTTGTGGAGTCCAACCCGACCCGAGCAGGTCGGGTTGTACTTCCTCTCTCTGATCAAAGTATAGCAATTAATGGTTTGATGGTGACCTATCAGTGCCATCATTGGATATATCTGCAAGATCTTTCTGCAAATACCTTTTGTCATGTCAAGATGTCCATAAGCATTCAGGCCTAGCCTGGGCTAATCCACAGGCCTAGCCTGGGCTTCCACAGGCCTAATCTGGGTTAGGGCCAAGCCATCCCGATTTGACGACCTTACCTCTGAGTTGGCCTATTTATTATTGATCTCTCACCATCATATATCACTTTTTTGATACGCATATCAACCCGACTACTAAATCTCAAGCTCGAATCTAGAGGTTGCACAGCTCGTTTTGCTCGGACCTGGATGCCGAGCATTCCCTTTTAGGATGTCGAACACTTCATGTCCAAGATCGGGCTCCGAGCCTAGAGCTGAGAACCGTTGCTCGGATTCATATGCCCTGCGGTAGACAAACCTCGGGTACGCTATCCGAGCAGATCAGCTTAATGCCGAGCTGGCATACATGCCGAGGCGCGTGCCGTGGTTGAAAGGCCTGTTGCATTCTACGGCATTCCACGCACGTTCCACGTGCTCTGGTCTTCCACATATTCTCCACGTGGCTCTGGTTAGAACTTGATCCCCCTCAATTGCCCCTATCATCTTGTTGTTGCTCGAGAGCTCGAGCTATTGGAAGATGATGTGATGCTCTTGCTCGATTTTATCATTTTGCATTTTTATCGGGAGGCTTGTTGAGCAAGCTTCGCTGACGTACTGTCCCTTAGCCTTCTCATACACCAACGGTCATTTTTGCCACGTGGTAGTGCCCCATCTGTTCTGCGGCGCACTTATTGTTTGCACTGAATGTGCATTAAATGCGTACGGTGCCAACTATACCTTGGGTACAGGAATGTCAGCCGTCGCAATCAATAAATGTCAATCATTTGAGTTTATGACGATTGGGGAGCTTGGATCATCGTGCTCGAACACCGTTCTAGCTTTTCCTGGCAATCTGAGGGCTGATATTATTCGGCGTATTATAATTTTATTCGGACGTACGCTCTAGCTTTGTTGTTCGGTCCAACCTTGCTCGACGAGCAGTAACTCCTCATTTAATGCTCACGTCGCACCTTGCCATAGGCGCCGTGTTGCTTGGCTCTTCGTTTGAATCGAGAGGGAAGGGTATAAAAGGGGATGGGCCTCATTACCCCTCTCTTTTACGAACCCAAATCTCTCTCAAGTCTTTGGCGATCTCCGGCAAACTCTAGCAACTGTCTGTCATCTTCTCCGACTACTTCAGTATCAACTCCGGAGGCTACATTCAGTGTTGAGGTATTCTTCTCATCCCATTTCATTGTTTATCGATTTGTTTTGCTTCCCTGTTTATCATCGCCGCTGTACCACGGTCGTGGCCATGGTGGCTGCTAAAATCGGGGACCGGTGGTTTGGCCCCTTCTGCTCCGCTGTCTCCGCGCCATCACTTCGCCACCGGCAGTGGTGGTGATAGCTTGGAATGTAGTCGTGTGTATATATTTATATATGTACATATATGCACATACATGTATACACATATACGTACATATATTCACATTCATATGTACATATATGTACAGGTATAAATGTATTTCACATACGCACAGATATGGCACACGTGTAGTCGTACAACCTGTAAAATCAGTGCTTAACTCGTGCCCTCCCCTTTTTTTTTTTTTTAGATGGGGTATCTTGCTCGCTATGTTAACACACCAGAGGCCTTGGCTGAGCTCCACCGAGCTCGAGCCATCCCTGATGATGTCAGCATACGTTAGGCAACCAATAAGGAAATCATGACCACTAGAGAGGCCAAGAGAGTTGTTTTTTCTCTTGTGGCTCTTTTGGAGTCCTGAGTAGAATTTTCTCTCCCGAGCGTCTTTAGGGAGGCACTTTCCTTTTACCGGTTATGCCTGGCGCAACTCGCTCCCAATTTCTTCTCGGTACTGATGGGGTAGTTTTGTTGAATCGCTATATGGGCATCAATCTTGGTTGTCCGAGAGATTCAATACTGCTATTCCATCGCCGAGACAGCCAAAGGCTCGAACAAAGATAACCTCAAAGCCAAAGACAACCGGACTATTGTGTGCGAGCTCAAGAACTCCCACAAGGGCGATCTTGAGGATTTCGTTGTGATCGGATGAAATTGGCAACTCAGGCTTGGCCCTGTTGGCCCTCTTGCATGGCTTTGCCCGACCAGGTCAGGGACCCCAGGTACCGAGCTCCCTTTTCATCCCCTTTTCATCCTGCCTGCTTATTACGCACATTTCGAACTTTTGATCGGGACTGATATAATTCTTTTATCAGGCGCTCACTGCAATACTTCGACTGTTCGGGATAGAAAATACCGAAGGGACGACTGTATAAACTACGAGCACATAAGGCGGGTGCTCGGCGGGGACTAAGGCATGCACTACTTCTCAAGGCTTTGCAACGGGGTTCCTGTTCGTCAGGAGGAGCTCAGCCACCGCCTAGAGCCAGTTGAAGGAGCTCAGCCTGAAGAGGACCTGAGCAACCGAGTAACCACATTCGGCGCGACAAGTTGTCGCAGATCTTCCAACTCCACCTCCCACAGCCTCACCGACCAGGATGAATCAAGCATGTCGAGGAGGAACCTGCTCAATTTCTTGCTGGGGGACCTATATAGTCATTAGGCCCCTGCCTCCTCCCCATCAACGGGAGTTTAGAGCACTGCCACGTCATCGGGCATCCAGGCCCCGATCGTTGCCCCACCTACTGTAGATCGGACCTTCGCTGCTCCCCCAACCCAACCAACAAGGAAGAGGCCTTCTGCGGTCGAGGTTGCGAGCCACCTGATTAGGCGCCGGGTAGAGGAAGCACC
Source organism: Heliamphora exappendiculata (assembly GCA_034768845.1). Taxonomy (NCBI): domain Eukaryota; kingdom Viridiplantae; phylum Streptophyta; class Magnoliopsida; order Ericales; family Sarraceniaceae; genus Heliamphora; species Heliamphora exappendiculata. The sequence goes on from JAOTRH010001855.1 coordinate 12,890, forward strand.
CCCAATTGCCCAACCAGACAGCTCAGCAGTCGAGCTTGAGGTAGCAGAAGCTTCCCTCACTTTCAACCCTGTCTACCGTGGAAGGTCCCTGACTGCACAGGATTCGGTGCAGGAGAGCCACAATGTGGCATGGGCGCTCACCAAAACTCTATGCTTGCCCAAAGACAAGACCGACTATGAGGCGATCCTGGACGCTAGCCTGGCCAAGCAAGCCGCATAACACGTGATTGTGGTAGGTTGTTCTAGTCTGAGCTTTGTTAACTTGTTTAATTCTGTATATACAATTCCTCGTCTAAGTTATTATCTCCTTTGATTGTGCAGGGCTTGCAGATGGGCGTCGGAGCAGTTGAGCGCTATAGTAAATTACAGGAGAAATGCAACATCCTGCACAACGACGCAATAAATATGAAGAATGACCTAAAGATCGTTCAAGCTCGGATCGAGGGCCAAGGAGGAGGTTGAGCTCCATGCTAGCAAGGCCCTAGCGGCTGTAAAGGAACATGAGGCCAATCTGGTTTCTATTCTGGCATAACTAGAGAAGGCCACAAAGTCCAAGGCCGCGCTTCAGAGGGCTTACACCGACATCAAAGAACTGAACTCTCATATCGCTGAGGAGAAGTTCGAAAAGGGGTACAATAAGGCCGGGGACGACTACGAGGCCCAGGTCAGGACGATGCAGAACCCACTTTTCAAGATGGGTTGGGTTGCTGCCCTGAGAGCCGCCACTGTACCAGCGGATTCCACATTGCACAGGGAGGTCCCCTGGCTTCAGCCTAGTGTACCTTTTCCCGCACAGTTTGCGAACCTACTAGGCCAGGCCATCCCTCCCGGACAAGTTATCGAGGCCCGTCCGATCTCCATGGCCACTATCCCCACTCCCTCCAAGCAGATACCTCTTCCTTTTCCTCTTTCATCCGAGCATATACCTCATCCTCCTCATTCGGCCGAGCAAGAGCACATTCTCGATCAAGAGAATGAGTTTGAAGAGCTCGAGCCTCTCTGGCCCGAGTCAAGAGCAGCTGGCTCGAATGCCCCAGTCGATCTTACGCTGGAGGAAGACGAGCCAGATCAAGAGCAGGAGGCCGATCGAGCTACAGAGGTGGACGGTGCAGCTCCGGGCGAGCTGGGGTCTGTGGCACTGGGTGAGCAGAGAGCGACTCTACCCACAGCGTAGATCTTTATAATTTTTTGTATTTTTTATTTCAAGCATGCGATGCACGACCTCGATCCATTTGTGAGGTCGGCATGGCTTTCTCCTGTACACATCCTTTTATTAATGAAAAGTATTCTTGTTCAGACTTTCGCATCTGTGTTGTTCTCGTGTAGTCTTGCACTTACCTTTGATTTTAAATTTTTATTCAAGTATATGAAGTTCGGCCTCACACTACTGATGAAGTCGGGCATTCTCCGATCAAATCGAGATTGTATCAAACTGAGATGCTTAATAGTTTCACAAGATCACCCGAGCACTCAGGATATTCAAGCTATGCATTATATGACCGAGCTTGTCCACTTGTGACTCATGAGTGAGATGTAGAAATCTCAAAATTGCCATGTAGGCAATTCTACTGGTTTGTTGCACAGCTATCCAAGCTCGGATAGTTCTAGCCGAGCAAGGACCTTGCTCATTCCTTGTACCCACTGATGGGTCATAACGCCTAGCCGAGCTAGGTACCCATTGGTGGGGCCTGCTGAGCTTAACGTCACCATTAGCCTTTTTAGGCCATTCAACTGTAGAAACTTAATATAGAATTTTAAAGTTTCCAAGTGGATCGAGGTCGGCTATGGTCCTTGCTTACTGGCCGCACCGATGCTGCCAGGACATTTTTGTCTAGCCGAGTTAGGACTTTCTTGCCAAGGCGTGACTCGAAGGCACTGGGACTTTTTGCCTAGCTAAGCTAGGACTTTCTTGCCCAGGCATGACTCGAAGTCACTAAGACTTTTTTGCCTAGCCGAGCTAGAACTTTCTCGCCCAGGCATGACTCGAAGTCACCAGGACTTTTTTGTCTACCCGAGCTAGGACTTTCTTGCCCAGGCGTGACTCGAAGTCATCGGGACTTTTTTACAATATCTTTAATCATGCACTAACTATCAAAAAATTCTCTTTATTCATTATCCCGAGTAAATGTACATTTAAGACTTTAATGATAAAACTTTCTCAAATTATGTGCATTCCACGGTCTATGGATTTGCTTTCCTTCCATATCTTCAAGTCTGTACGCTCATGTGCCTGCAACTGACGTGACTTTGTACAGACCCTCCCAGGTCGGGCCTAGCTTGCCATCAAGGGGGTCCCTTGTATTAAGGAGGACATTCATGAGAACCAACTCACCGACCTGAAAGCTCATTTGGTTTACTCGTCTGCCACGACCCATTGCCATATATGGCATCCGTGACCGGCCAGTGAGTCAAAACCCACAAAAGGCATCTTTTCTTTACTTTTCACATTCTTATTTTGAATTTTGTTAACTAAATTCTTTTTTTAAATAATGTATTTTTTTGAAAGAATTCACCTTTAATAAAATAAATGTACTCTCATAGCAACTAATAGCATTAAAATGCAACAATATTGAAATATAGTTTCAAATACTTATTACAAAAATTTGAAATGCAGCATTGACAGAAATAGAAAAATTAGACATGAATTAAATCTCCTTATTCCAGCAGTTGACTTCTTCACATAATTATGCGTCACTTTAAATATTTCAACGTTCATTAGCACATGTAGTGTGAATTCAATGATATCTGAACTCTTAATTTTAATACAGTGTTAAAATAATATATATATATATATATATTAAACGGTTAGCCAGAATTTGGTAGGAAGCGACCCCACATTTTATACAGTGGACATTATCAATCCTTATAGCCACCTGGCCATAACCCCCACCCTTATTACCTCGCCTCGCTGGTACGCTTATTATCCCCCAGCGGTCAGGACGCCATTTAATCTATCATTCTTTCATGCATCATTTTCATTCGTTTTCATTTTTTATTATTCTCTTTCACTCTTATAATTCATTTTCATTCTTTCACAATTTATTTATATTAAGCATTCACGTAAAATAAAAATTAGTTAAGATATCAGATACTCACCTGGCCTAACAGAACTTGATTCAATTTTGTTCAGAAAATTTCAAATCTAGAACAAACACAATAAATGCTAGTTTTAGAATTTATAAAATTTTAAGTTTTGACATATAAAATCTTAGACCCTTTTTATTTTATTTAGTTCTCAAAATAATTTATATATTTTTATTTTGTATCAATTAATCGAATAGACTTAAATTAATTACTATAATTTTTTTATTATTGAAATACATGATGTGGCGATTATTTTTATTATTATTATTCTTTTTAAACATATATATACAATATTTCTTCTAATTTCTGAATATAATTACTTTTATTATACTTTAACAAATTTACTTTTTCTTTTTCTTTTTTTCTCCTTCTCTTTTATTTCACTTCTCCCCAAACAGAGCCTCACCCGTATTCATCATCCCCGCAAACTGGGTTTCCCACCCCCAAGTTCTCAACCTACTGTAATGCATATAAATATACATACATATATATATTTTCTTTCATTTTTCTTTTTTTCCCCTTTCAACAGCCCACAACCCATATACATACGTACACTTATATATATATATATATATATATAATCTTAAATTATATATTTTTTTCTTTTAACTACATTAGCTTGATTGCATAACCATTCTGTTATATATATATATATTTTATACAGTAGCTTGATTACAGCAACTCAATTACCTCGGTGGTGTGTGGGGGCTGGCGTGGCTGTGGAAAACAAGCAAGAGGGAGGGCTTCTGGCGCTGGCTTCTTTCTCTCTTTTCTTTTGTTTTTTTTTCCCTAACTCTCTCTCTCTACTTCACAGTTTTGATCCAGCCTAACTAAGTACCTATATATATACACAGCATATCCTGAGCCAAACGGCAGAACATTAAAGCTCATAATTTTGTGATTTAAATTCTTTTTCAGTTACTACATAAATTCACCCATTTATATAACCTAATAAATAATATTATGATTTTAATTAAATATATATTATAATTATAATTATATGTGTATATATATGTATATTGATGTATATACACATATATTTATGTCTAACAACATTATTTATTTATTATTATTAAAAAAAAAATTTCTTACTAATCCCTCAAACTATTGAAGCAATACAATTGCATAACCCAATACTTATACTGAACCCAGCTGAGGCTCAACGGATCAGTGATCAAGGCTCCAATTTAAGACCTTTTAATCACTATTAATACATATAAATATCATAATTAAATGATTATAATTATTACAATTATATATGTGTATATATATCATTATTATTTAATCATTGTAATTAAACATTATTATTGTTTTCGTAACCAAAAATTCATTAACCACTTATTATTATAATGAGTATTGTGTAATTATTATTATATTTAGTATTATTTATTCTAATTATTATTATTATTATTATTATTATTTTTTCCAATGTATTACATCGTATGTTGTAAAATTTCGCAAGTTGCTGGTAGTAGACTACCAGCTTGATCAGGGCTTGCTCCCTCCTTTCCTTGGCCAGATCCAGGTCCCGAGCAATGCTGAGGTTGTTATCCTCATACTCGAAAGCTTCTGTTCTGATGATAGGCATACCGACCTCCAAATGGACAACTGCTTATAATCCATAAGCCATGGCAAATGGCGTCTCCCTAGTAGAACTCTTAGGAGTTGTTCGATAATCCCACAACATAGAGGGGAGTTCGTCCACCCACTTTCCTTTGGCTTTCTCTAATCTCCTCTTCAACCCTAACAAAAGTGTTTTCTTCGAGATATTTTCTTGGCCATTGCTCTGAGAAAACGAATGTGTTGAGAGGTAAATCTTTATCCCTAGACCCGAGCAGAACATCTTGAACAAGTTGCTGTCGAATTGCTTCCCATTGTCTGCAACTATGGCACGCGAAATGCCAAATCTGGTGATGTTGTTCTTCCATAAAAATTTCTTCGCGTCCACATTTTTTATGTTGGCCAAGGGCTCAGCCTCCATCCAGTTAGAAAAATAATATGTAGTTACAATTAGGAACTTTCTATTGCCAGGTGCTTTAGGCAATGGCTGCACAATATCCAGTCCCCATTGAGTAAAGGGCCATGGGCTGGTGATCGGGCTGAATTCCTCGGCTGGTTTCCTGTGCAATGGGGCAAACCTCTAGCATTTTTCACACTTCTGTGAATACACTTGAGCATTCTTCTGCATATAGGGCCACCAGTAGCATTGGTTTATTGCTCGGTGCGCCATAGACCTTCCTCCCGTATGACCCCCACATATTCTTTCGTGAAGCTTGAACAAGAAGTCCTGGACTTTGTTCGGATGAACACATAGTAGATAGGGCCCCAAAAAAGACCTCCTGTACAATTGACCATTGGGAGATAACAAAAAACGTGCAGACTTGTGTCTGATCTTGTGTGCTTTCTTTTTGTCCTCTGGGAGTTGGCCGTTGTTGAGGAATCTGACGATTGGATCCATCCAGCTCGGATATGTTCTTCTTCAATGGCACATACCTGCCGAGCAGTGGTGTCAATGCTCGAGCTCTCCTGCTTCTGTACTTCTACTGTTCTCTTTAGCCCAAGCTCGATTGTTGAGGCTAGGGCAGCTAGGGCATCAGCATGGGAATTTCCTTCTCCACTGACTTGCTCAAGTGTTATGGATAGGTAAGCCGCCATCTTGTCATCCTTCGCATTGTATTGTCCGGTCATCTGATTCACCACCAGCTGGGAATTGCAGAAAATTTCCAACTATTTTATGCCTAGGAGCTCGGCACTTCCGAGTCTTGCGAGCAGTGCTTCATACTCGGCTTTATTAGTGGAGGCTGAGAATCCCAGCCTTATGGAGTGCTCTATTACTGATCCGTCGGGGGAGATGAGGACCACCCCCGCTCCAGAGCCTTTCTGATTTGAAGCGCCATCAGTGAATAACCTCCACCTTTGCAGAATTGTTGGCCGGGTCTGGGCATTGAATGCCCCATTTTGTTCTCCATCTTTCTTTCCTTCCTGGTCATCCTCCCCCCAGCTCGGACTCGAGCGTTGTTGGGTCCTAACTGAATAAAGAACTCGACCTGGAGAATTCGGCGATAAAATCTTCTAGGATCTACCCTTTTATTACTATTCTTGGTCGGAACTCAATGCCATATTCCCCGAGCTCTACTCCCCACTTGGAAATCCTTCCAGAGAGGTCAGCTCGGCGTTGAAAGGCTTTAAGCAGGTGTGCAATTAAAACAATGACTTTGTGTGCCTAGAAGTATTGGGCTAGCTTTTGAGATGCCATAACCAGAGCCAGAGCCTGCTTTTCGAGAGGCAAGTATCTAGTCTCGGCATTGAGGAAGGTGTGGCTGACATAATAGATTGGAAGCTGTTCGGTAGTTATCATCCTGAGCAGGATGGCACTAGCCGCATGTTCGGATACTGCAAGGTACATGTATAGTTTCTCCCCAAACAAGGGCTTGGATAGAAAAGGAGCCGAGGTTAGGTACTCCTTCAATTTTAGTGCGCCTGATCACACTCCCCCCCCAAGTAAAATTCTTGCCCTTTTTCAACAATTGAAAATGATGGCACTTATCTGATGATCGGTTGATGAATTTGTTCAGTGCTGCTGCCATTCCTATCAATCGCTGAATCTTCCAAACAGTCTTTGGGGACTGTATGTTCTGGATTGCAGCTATCTGGTCGGGATCAGCTTCAATCCCTTTTCTACTGATCAGATGCCCTAGGAACTTACCCGATTGTACGCCAAATGCGTACTTTGACACATTGAGCCTCATCCTGTAGGTTTTTAGCACCTCAAACACGCTGCTCAGGTCAGCTAAATGATCTTGCTCTTGCTCGGTCTTCACCACCATATCATCTATGTAAATCTCAATGTTCCGACCTAACATAGGCTGGAATATCTTGGTTACTAACCTTTGGTAGGTTGCCCCTGCATTCTTTAGGCCGAAGGGCTGACCTTGTAGCAATAAAGGCCTCTGAGGGTGATGAAATTGGTCTTCTCTTGATCATCCGGGCTCAAAGTTATCTGTTGGTAGCCCCTATACGCGTCCAAGAAGCTCATTGTTCCGTGCCCGGCTGCCGAATCCACCAATTGATCAATCTTGGGAAGTGGGAAAGAATCTTTAGGACAAGCTTTATTTAGGTCGGTGAAATCAACACAGACCCTCCACTTCCCATTCTTCTTCTTCACGACCATAGTGTTTGACAGCCATTGAGGGTACTGCACCTCCCTTATTGCCCCTGCCTCGAGGAACTTTTCAACTTCCTCTGCTACGGCCTATGCGTGTTGAGCGGAGGACCTCTTCCTGCGCTGGACAATGGGCTTGTGTGTAGGATTGACATTCAACTTATGCTGCATCACCTCGGGATTAATGCCCGGCATCTCATAGGGAGTCCAAGCAAATACCTCCACATTTGATATGAGGAATGTTATTAGGCTGGTCTCCTCTTGCTCGGCCATGTTGAAGCTGAGCAAGAAGAAATGGTTCGCTTCATCATCGCTGAGCATGACTTTCTTCAGGGGCTCGGTGACTTTCTCTGTTGGCTTCCTCCCAACGTCCTCCAGGACTGATTTATCTTGTACTTCGAGCACACACATCTGCTCCTTCTTAGATGAGCTTACTTGTCCTCGAATGGCAGCCATAAAAGACTGCTTGGCTGTTGCCTGATCTCCTTTGATCGATTCCACGCCCCTGACAGTTGGGAATTTCAGGACTTGATGATAGGGTGATGAGTAGGCTTTGAGCTGATGGAGCCAAGTTCTCTCCATTATAGCATTATATGGCGATGGCACGTCCACTACTAGGAATTCAATATTCTTGAGCTCAGAGCCTACCATGACCGGCAATGTGATTCTTTCCATCGGTAGAACGAACTGACCGTTTAACCCGACCAATAGGGTATGACATTTTTGCAAGTCCTCTTTCTTGAGCCCTAACTTGTAAAAAAGGTCAGCGTACATCACTTTCGCCGAGCTTCCTTGATCGACCAAGATGCGCTTAACGTCATACCTCCCTACTCAGAGGGTTATAACAAGTGCGTCATTGTGAGGGTGTTCAACCCCTTCTAGGTCGGTATCTATGAAGATCAAATCTTCAGCCAAGTACTCACTGCTCGGACATTTTTTTTCTTGAATCACCTTGCTCGAGCTGGGTCTGCATAACCTCGTGATGTGCCCTCTTTCGGCTTTGACCCCTCGTCTCGTTTGACGTCTCCGGCCTGGGGGCAACGTGTGTAACATTAATAACTCCCACAAGCTCATCTGCTCCTCTATCTTGCTCGGCTATAGCATGCTGCTCAGCCCGGGTCTTTTCTTTATCAATGAATTGCCCGAGGTTGCCTGTCTTCACCTGTTCCTTCAAGAACCTCTTGAAGGTTCGACAATTGTCCGTATAATGCCCATTCTCTCTGTGGTAAGCGCAGTGCTTCTTCTCATCCCGTTTGCTCAGGTCAGTGAACATCTTCGACGGCCAGACGAACCATGGCTTGTCTTTAATCTGGTCGAGGCGCTAATGAATGGGCTTCTTGAACACGGTGTTGGCCACTTCATATACCTTGTTGGGCCTCTGGCGTTCTTTTTCCCGATCAGGCCTCATCTTGGCCTTCTTGTTCTCCTTCTTCTCCGTTTGGTCTCCTTTCTGCGTTTCCAAAGCAGAGGCTTCATTATTCATGCCGCCCATATCCTCCTCGACTTTGGAGTACTGCTCGATCCTTAACATCAGCTCGGCCATGCCCTGAGCAGGCCTCTTGGTTTATTGAATGCCTCAACTTGTGGGTTTTCTTGAACTCGAGCTTCAAAAAGGCTACGGTAAGCTGCTCATTGCAGTCATCGATGTCGTTAAAGGTTTCCCAATAACGCTGAGCATAAGACCTCAGGTTTCATTATCGGCCTTTCTCAAACCGAGCAGGGAATCAATCTCTCTTGGTTGACGACTGTTCGTAATGAATCTCGCTGCGAACAGCTCGGCGAGTTGCCTTCAGCTTCACACTAACCTTGCTGGGAGTTTGTCAAACCATCGTAGAGCTACCTCACCCAAGCTGGACGAAAAAATCCTACACATCAGAGCATCGTTTTTGCTCTAGAGCGCTATCATCTGCCTGTGTTAGTCCAAGGGCTTTTTAATTTGATTTTGATGATTTTCATAATTCATTTTTTAAGAATAAATAGTTTTAAATGGATAATATTTTATATTTTCAAAATGAAATTATTTACACATTTTGAATAATCAAAGTTGACACCTTAGCAAAAAAGGATTGACTTCTATCTCAAAAGGTTCAAACACTTAAGTATTCTTTGAATAAAATATTTTGTGTTGATCTTAATTAAAAATTAACTCAAACACTTTTAAGGCAAAGTATACTTGAAGCATATCAAGTGTGTCAACACAATTGATCAAATGCTTTGACACCCTAACTATTTTTTAAGTTAATCTTCAGGTACGAAAAAGGTTAGTATCAACACAAACTAGTTTTGTGTCAGCACAAAAGTGCCGAAGCTCCCAGGACTCATTTTGAGTCGACACGAATTAATTTTGTGTCGACACAAAATTGATCATCACTTTTGGTTTCTAGATGTTTGGGTCGACACAAATGAAAATTGTGTCGACACAAAACAACCAAGGCCTCCTGTAAATTTTTGGTGTCGACCCCACGACAAATCGTGTCGACCTAAAAGTCCCGAGCCTGCCTGCAGAATTTTGGTGTCGATCCCAAGAGAATTTGTGTCGACACAAAACTACCAAAATTGACTGCAAAATTTTGGTGTCGACCCCAAAGTACATTTGTGTCGACACAAAAGTACCGAGACTTTCTGCAAAGATTTAGTGTCGACACAAGAGACAAGTTGAGTCGACACAAAATGGTTCCTCCGGATGCTGAAGTTTCAAACGAGTCGAGACCAGATTCATTTGTGTCGACCCCAGAACGTTGGAAGGTGAATTGTAGAATTTGTGTCGACCCCTCAGAATATTTGTGTCGACTCAACCACTTGAAAAACCCTATCCTAGACACTTTGTGTTGACACCAAAGCTATTTGTGTCGACCCTAAAGACAAAAATTCAAAATATGACAGATCTTAACGGTTGTATTTTTGGCATTAATTGCTCTCTCCTACCTCCAACGGTCAAGAACTCACAAGAACTTATATAAGGAGTTACTTCATAGCATTTAAGAAGGTTAGAGACTTGCATTTACTGTTCTATTGATTAAACCAATCTGAGAAATCATCAAGCTCACATTTATTGCTGCAACTCCTGTTCTTGTTCCTTATCTCTTTTTACCCTTTTATTTATTGTAAATCAATCTTGTAAAGAGAGTGAGTATTTTTCATTTTTTACAACTAATTTATTGTAATCTATGGTGAGCCACCCTTTAACCTTTAAGTGAGTGAGTGAAACTCATCAAAGAAGAGTTCAAGAGAGATTAGAAGAAAATATAGACTTGTTCTCATAGGATCTTCTTGAAGCTGTATAAGGCTTGTGAATGTGCCCGTAAATATTCAAATAGCTCAAGAAGAATCTCGAAGCTTGTAAAGGCTTAGAATACGCTCGGAAGTATTCTGGATAGTGAAAATAATCAAGGGAGATCTTGAGGAGTGGACGTAGGCTAGAATAAAGCCGAACCACTATAAATCGCTAATGTCTGGTTCTATTTCTCTATCCATCATCTTTTAATATTTGCATTGATTATATATTTGCATATCTTACTTTATTGCAATATTAAAAAAAATTTGAAAAAATTTGAAATTGCTATTTTTTTAAAGACCCAATTCAACCCCTCTTGGGTTGCTTAGATCTAACAATTGGTATCAGAGCTTAGGCTCTTACTTTTGACTTAACAGTGTAAGAGTTTTACATGGCAACCACTAGTATTGGACCTGTCTAATCTGAAGGTCAATCGACCAACAGACCCTCTTTGTTCAATGGAACAAACTATAACTATTGGAAGGCTAGAATGAGAATTTACATTCAAGCCGTAAACTATGATCTTTGGCGGGTTATCATAAATGGACCCAAAAGACCCACGAAAACCGTTAAAGGGGCTGCTGTCTCTAAACCAGAGGCCAAATGGACTGAGACCGACATAAGAGAGATACAAAAAAATGCTAAAACCATGAATCTCCTATATTGCTCACTTGACCCAAATGAGTTCAATAAGATCTCTACATGTGACACCGCAAAAGAAATATGGGATAGATTCGAAGTTACCCATGAGGGTATCAATCAAGTGAAAGAGTCAAAAATCAGTTTGCTTGTACATAATTATGAATTATTCAAGATGAAGCATGATGAAACAATTTTTGATATGTTTAC